>JADGJK010000058.1:0-77248 GCA_027600645.1 Nowakowskiella sp. JEL0407
ACCCCCTTTTCCCCCCCTCCCGCCCCCCCCCCCGCCGCACGTCCCCAACTGGGAATTCCCCCCCCCCAAAAAAAAAAAAAAAAAAAAAGTCGCCACTCAAAAGGCTGTGAAAATTTTATATTCAAATACAAATGCCCCCAACGTTAAAAGATAAAAAAAAAAAAAGGTAAGAAGAATATTAACAATGGTTAGAATCATCAGTATCTTCTGGAACATCAAGAATCTGCGTTCCCCACGTTCGGGCCAAATGTCGCTTCAAAAGCCACGAGATCGGATATCCCAACGCTAACCCAGTCAACACGGCAAAAAATACAATAACATTGAAACTCATAGCCGCAAGCATTAGTGTGTAATGCAATAAGACCTCCACAAACCGCACGATCGTTGCCGTTCCCGTCCAACCCCAAACATACGCAGATTTAATCATTCGCACCGACCCACGAGTAGAATTACCTGTTAAAGCCGACGACGAAGTAGCACTTTGCGAGTCTTGACCTGAAACCTTGATCATCGCATTGACTTTTGCAGAAGCCAAATAACTTCTCTCAATCATTATTCGTACTGCTGCCATACACTCTGACACGATCCCGGCAATCACAAGAATAAAGTACATCAGTACGTACTGTCCCGGAGTCCGCGGAACCCAAGACTTGAACAACACGTACGTGTTTTGGTTATGAAAGTACATCAACATCGCAATTGGTCCTTCCTCGTTTCCAGAAGGCAGTGGGTAGTTTTTACAAAGCGGAAGGGATGGCGTTGATGAACACAGAGACGTAAAATCTGAGCATTGAGACATTCCTGGCATGGCGACACAGAGTTTTGCGTAGGTTGCCAGAATATCGCAGTTTGGGAAGGAAGTTGGTGAATTGTAAGAACAGTCGGAGCATCCGTCCATGCTCATGCTTTGACATATATCATATACTCTTGAGGACACGTTCCTTGTCGTGGGAAGATTCGGAATAGGTTGAACCTGAAAACAAATTCAAAGTTAATGTTTTTTTTCATGCAAAAATCTACGTTACCTGCGTGCATTGTTTTACTACACTTCCCGTAGTACACAGGCTGGTATAATTACGACAGCCGCTCATAGAAGGCATATCGGAAACGCAAATATCTCCCAGTATCGAAAACGGTTGGCAGTATGACTCCATCGACGCAGAATTGCATATTTTTGCAATGGAACATCCGGGCATATACGGCATTCCTTTACACAAAAACTCCCGGTCAGCAACCGCATAGTTGTTCGGGTATTGATAAGAAGAGCAAGCCGATGAGCTAGGATTAGAAATGCATTGAGTGTCGTTTGTTTGGGCATTAACCAAAGGAACGATGAGAGTTAGACAAAAGACAAAAGTGGAAAGATGAGATGATGACATTGCGAAAAAAGTGATGGAATCGCGGATGAGTTTTTTTTGCTCAAGAAATTTTTGATTCGATTCCAATCTGCCGTATGTGTAACAGTGTCAAAAGAATTGCACGACATTCGAAAAAAAAATCTGTCGCACAATCTAATTTTCATTTTCGCAAAATAACCGCAACCGTAAACGAATTTATTTCATCATGAACTTTAAAACTATGAACTTGCTTCTGCTGGCCTTTGCTTTGTTCCTCACTGTAGCCAATGCCCACTTTGTTTTGAACAGGTTTTTATTTCAAAAATTTTCGAAATGAAACTTCCACCAAAATTAAACCGCCTGTTTTTTCTGTAGCCCTGCTCCTCGTGGTGATAACGATGACACATTCTTTGACGCACCATGTGGAGGCTTCAATTCTTCCACGCCACGATCCATTGTCCCATTCAGTAAGTAACTCAGATTTGACTCCCTTTTTAAATTAAACACTGAAAACTCACCTAAAACTTTCCGTTTGCAGAATTCCTTGTAAATTTCACCAATCTTGAGGAAGCCGCCTTCTACAGTATCGGAATCGCTCTTGGAAACGGTGAAAGTCTCACCAATTCTTCATTTGCTACCAGAGTCGCAAGCGGAGTGTCCGGTGATTTGGCAGTAACGAATGTAACTATCGATACCACGACCCTTTCTACTAAGCCTACAGACGGAAGCAATGCTACCATTCAAATCTACTATGATGGAGGTAACATCAACTTTGAAATATCAACTTTCTTTCGCTCATTATTCCTTGTATAGGCCCGAAAATGCGATTATATGCTTGCGCTGATGTCGTTTTCAATGCTTCTGCTACTGCGGTTACTCTTCCTCCAAAGAAATCTGCATCTACATCTCCGTCCGCATCACCATCTCCAAAGTCTGGAACTTCAAAGTCATTGAAATATCAATTTGCCTCTACTTTCGTTGGAATTGTACTCTTCTTTGCCCTTGTTTGAACTGAATTCTCAAGAGATTCATTTGATCTTGTTATTCTTTTATGATATGAATACATTGGAACATTTTACTTCTTGAAACAGATTCTGCATTTCTCAACAAGACTTCAACGAATAACACGAATAAAAGAAAACAAAGCAAAATCATCACATCCCATAATGTAGCCCCAACAACAAATCCAATGGAAAGATTCTTATTTCTCTTGTTTTTCCCACCAACTCGAACTAGCTGAAGAACCCTTCACGTCATCTACCGCACGACAATACGGACAATAATTTGCATACGACTTCCAATTGTCAAAGCACCGATGATGAAACTTTCGCTCGCAGCAGCTGGTTTCAGTAAAATTCCACATGTTTCCAAAGCAAATCAAGCAGGTAGAATCGTCCATGTCCTCCCCCGTAAGCGTCTGTTTTGCCTCAATAACCAAGCGAGCAAATTTAGCAGTTCCGTTGCGTTGCTCTGCGAACAGAGTGTACAAACCGTTGGGCGCTGTTTTCCATGGGGAAATGAAATGTTGCGGGGGTTGATCGGCAGCGACAATCTTCAGTCCCCAGAAGCGATAATCACAGTTTAAAAAACCGGTCGTTTCTGGTTCGACAAACTTGAAGCAAATCGGGCAGAGGTTGGTGTAGCCGTTAAGGGTGACATCAAAGACTTTGTATCCGTGGCGGCTTATCACCTATATGCAGTCGAAAGGAATAAATAAAGAGAAATTTAAGAAACCGCAAGTTACCATGTCATTGTATGCTGCACATTCTTTATTGGTGCAATGACCTTCAATCATTAGGCCCGAAGAAACCTTTCTCCACTCTGGCGCTTTTTTGGAAAGTAAAACCTCGATTGGACCATTCTTTGAGGTTACGTCAACAAAGGAGAACTTGGCATCATCGGAAATTGTCGACAGTCCCCCACGAAGGTTGCCTAACAACTGAATCGTGTCTATTGAAAATTGGTTTTAAAAAAAATAGTTTTTGATTCAAGGTTTAAATATTCAGACTTTCTTTCTCAATGTTGTAATCCGTAAGTGTTTTCTCATCCTCAAGTATCTTCCCTTCAAACTGCAATCTTTGCACTTCTTCCGGGATCCCACATCTGTCTCGAATTTTCATCTTCAACTCTCCAACCGTATCCGATTCCAAACATTTAACCGTGATAGTTTTCCCATCCAAGTTTTTCACAAACAATTGCCATCCCGCACCAACCATAGCACTTTTAGCCGGATTTTCGTTCGGTTCAAGCAAAAATACCCAAGTGGGCAAGCCGACGGATTTCGAGTACAACATTACGGTTTCAAGAGACACTTCTTTATCAAATTTCTTCCCATTCATGTCCCAATCGCGAACTTTATGGTCGGGAAACTCGAACCAGAACGTTTTCAATAAGTCGTCCACTTTCAAGCTTGAAAGATCTCGCTCGTGCATCTCCTTTGAGTTTAAAACGGTTTGGATAGATTTATCAATGACGGCGATAGGGATAGTTACTGGCATTGTTTCACTGCGAATATAGAAGCTGGTTTAGTGGATATAAATTGCCTTGTAACTTTTGTCTTACTTAATTTACAAATTTCATGCGTCACTTCATACTTTACAATGCATTTGTTGGTATGACGAAGTTATTTTCGTGATGGATATCGATGCGGTTGATATCTGCAACTAAAGTTTAATATTCTAAACATTATGAAGGTAATCGTAAACTAATCATTTTGCGGGTAGTTTAGGATACAAAATTATATTTTTAAAAAAAAATTCGAAAAAAAAATAATTAAAAAACCAAAATAACATTTTCTACAATTCTAATCTTCCCGATCTTATCCTTGGAACCTTTGGTGAATTCGAATTAGCCTTTACATTAACACATCTTATCACTGAATCCTGAACTTCCTTCAAAAAACTGGAGAGGAAAATTTAGAACGAATAAACGAACCCAAATTCTTTTTAAACGGAATCTATGTCTCACCTATCACTACTATGAACAGTTGAACCACCTAAAACAATTCGCACACCGGGATTATTCGCCGCATTCAATTTCGATACTTCTCGTGCTTCTGCGTATGTCACTCCTCCGATTATAAATACAATTACGTCTTGTGGTCTTCATTTAACGATAAAATGTTAATAAAAAGTAATATGTAAAACAAAGATTCGGAACCAACCTATCCTTTGTCCCTCCTTCGACAAATGGATACGATGCATCCTTCAACTTTCCTTTAATTAACGCCTCCAAAGTTTGAATAAGAAGCGGTTGATGCTGTGTGTATACATTCTCGACACCCTAAAATACACATGTAAAAAAAAACAACAATGTCATAAAGAATTCGTCTCTTGTACCTTTAATCCCTTCAATACAGTTTTCGCGCGAGCAACAACGTTTTCATTGAAAAATAAATCATCTTGTCGTTGATCAGCTCCAGCGTGCGTTAACACAGCATTAATTAACTGGAAACAAGGAAAACGAAAGATTAATTTCGTAAGAAATAATAAAAGTATTTTCATGCAAACATTTTTACTTACGTTAATTTTCTTATCACTCACTCCGTTTCGTGCAAGTAGATCGAGAAGTACGGGAGTCGCATTGTTTGGTGATTTCTCGTATCTTAATGCGTATAAAGTCACGAGCTTCACTTTATAATCTTCCGGAATACTTTGCTTCTCAATCAACTTCTGAATAGTCTAAGAGACATTTCGATTTTAACATGAATAAAAAAAAGCAACAATCAAACAATCAAACAATCATATAACAATACCTTTAAATCCTGCGTATGATTTTCGGCAACCGCCAAATTCTGCTCTAATTCCGAAACCTCCAACAAACTTTGTCGTTCCACTAATCTACTCAACTCACCAACCAACGTAACATGTTTCGTAACATTTCCCGACAACTTTCGAAATTCCGGATATTCTTCCACAAACCGCTTCATGTCATTGATCGACTCGATATTCATTGACGATTTATGCTTAGTTTGGTATTCTGTTACGTATTCTTTGATTTTTACTCCGAGGTCGCCCATATTTAGGAATTGACAGTTTTTGTAGAAGGGATCGTGGTCGATTGATAATACAACTTCCTACAGCAATTAAAAAAAAAAAAGAAGAACATACGCATATCTTCTTGAAAACATTGTATCATATTCATACCCTTAATTCTGGTCGAACTTCAGGAACCGAAGATAAATCAACTCGCCCATTGGTTATACCTAATAATTCATGGACCATCGCTTGATACGTCCATTGCAAAAGCAGAGGGGTAACTGGATCATTTCTGCGATCTAAAATCAACAGAATTGGAGGAGTATCTGTTCTCCGAAAATCAAATAACGGTCCTTCTTGTTGAATTTGGTACTGCCAAACAAAACAATTAATTAAATTCCCAGATTCAAATCTGTTTCTCTTGTTCTTTACCGAAACTTCAGATGATAATTTTTTCGCTAATGCCGAGTTTCGTTGATATCGTATTAAAGGTTTCTTTTTCAACGCCAAAAGAACTGCAATGATTCCCTCTGTCGTTCGGGCAAACGTACGACTATCCCAAGTAGATGAATATTCAATAAAAAGAGGGTATTGTGGTGCGGTGAGGTTGAGGGAAAAGAGATCTGGGTTTATGGCATGAAAGTCTGCGAAAAATTCCTGAAGTATAACGATCAGCATTGTTTGTCTTTAAATGAATCATTTAAAAATCGTACCTGCACTTCTCTGACTGATTCTTGTTCGTCTACTTCGGCTAATCTTTCAATCGCGGATTTCTTTAACGTGTTGCTGAAATCTATAGTAAAATTCAACCATTAGAAAATCGATAGAAAATTAATTAAATCATGAAATTACAAAGGAAATAATCTCCATAACACGGCTCTCTCAGTTCATCCACCAAAGCTTGAATTGATTCAGCTGAAGGACGAACAAAACAAATACATTTCAAGTGTCGCATTTTATCTCTTTGCTGGTTATCCAGGCGATCAATTAGATATATTTCTCTCGATAAAAGCTGCGACTGCGTTACGACCAAGGAAATTATAGGTGTCTATAAAGTAAAAGTTCAATTTAGCATATTGGTGGTTTAATTCAAACAAGAAATGGTTACAGTTTCGGAATCCAGTAAGAGGACTTTCATCCCGCTAACTTCAGAAATCATTCTGCTTAAATAATGTTGAACGGACTTTACAACGTCCATAGTGTAATTTCTGTTTGACACGAAACACGAAAACATCAGCCTCGACATCAACTTTCAATTCATTTGATTTTATTTAATTTAAAGTAATTCACCGAAGTCGGTGTCCATTCTCCACCAACCTTAAAAGCTTTTGACTTGACATTGACAAAACTGGATCCCTCATAACCGCGACTTCAGTCTGTGAAGAACTTCTCTGATCCACAGTTAACTTCGCAATTGCTTCCTCTTGTTCCGTCCGTTCCTTTAATACCATCTGCTGTAACTGATTCTTTCCAGTAGACAATCTTTTTGCTTCTCTTTCAGCCTCATGAACAGATTTTACAGTTCCAGTTATTGAAGATGCAGAACATGGTCGTCGTTGCTGAGGTCTAGTTGAATTTACTGACGCATGCTTTGTTTTTTCATCCGAAGTGTGTTTCCAGAAAAATGGAGTTTGGTCTGAAAATTTACAGTGATATTCCGACGCTGAACGAATCGAAGCTTCTTCGATAACTTCCAAAACATCCTCCGGTGTTGTTGGTTTCACTCGTTTTGAGAATATTCGGATAACTTGCTTTGAGTTAGACTCGTTAAATGCGTTGCTTGGTGAATCTCTTCCGTGGTTTCCGATGTGAGATTGTGAGTTTGTGTGGAGTTGATTTGATTTTTCGATTGATTTCAAGAGCAAGACTCGAATATCACAAGCGGTTTTATATTCTCTACCGAAATAGCTTTGGATAATTTTCGGAGGTACGTTGCTAGTTTTAAGTATATTAAGCCGTTTTTTTTTTTTTGGTGGAAATACAAGCACACCTTTGCTGTATGAGGTCTATAATCGACAAATGATCTTGTTGCGCGTCGTTGTTCTCTATCACGAATCTTAATCTTCGAAGAGCAATCTAGAAATGAAATAAAATTAATCCGGTATTCTGAAATGACATAAATATTGGAATTAATGAACCTGTTCAATTTTATACTTTTCCAAATGATTTCGACTCGTCTGATACTTTAATAATTTTGGCGGAGGACGATGTGAGTATGAATTCAAATCTGAATTCTCCTTGCTAGAAGTCCTTGCGCTATTATTTGCGATTCTTAAATCATTTATACATTTTTTGTCGGATACTTTGAAGGCTGATGTATATGCTTTCGGTTTTGTCCGTTTAATATTATTTTCTCTTTTTGTTATCGGTTCAAAACTATATTCGCGGTAATGTTTTGTTTCACGTTCCCTTTTCGAATATAAACCACTTAAATACAAGCGTTTAAGTGAAATGTTTTCAAGGCCTTACTTCTTTTGCTCGTGAGGTTCTTGTTGAATTAGCAATGCTGGATTATCGGGTACTACTTCATATGTAACTGCTGCAGTTTTAGGTCGTTGCTTGTTTAGGAGTGTTTCCCGTTTTACGACTGAAAATGCAACCTTTGCAGACTGAGATCTTACTTTATAAAAAAATAAAAAAAGGATATACTCCCAGCATTTGCAAAAATAATTACCTTTGGACTTTCTGACTTCCAGTGAAGTTGGATTATTTTCGAGTTCTGATAAACTGATAAGAACGAAAGCTTTCGCTCATATTTTTTCATACCTGCATTATGTCTAATGGTTTCCAACTCAACAATTTTATCCTTTTCTTCATGAATAATTTCTTTCGCGGACTGAATCAAATTTTCATTTGGAACATTCTCCAACTCCACATCAGTAAAAGTAGTCGTAGGAATCACGGCTTGAAATTTAACGACTTTGCTAACTTCTGCCAATATTGATTCATCCTCGTTTTCGGATTCGACTATTTCAACTTGATAATATGGTGCGATTTCGGGAGTATTTATTTGATTCTCTGTTGATAAACATCAACAAAATTTTATTTTATCTCTAAACTATTTAAAAATACCTTGTGATTCGATATCTTGCATTTTCAAAGAAAATCAAAACGAAATTTCGTTGTTGTGATCGGTAACTGCCTTTTTTTAAATTCTTGTACGACAAACTTATTTTTCCAGGCGTGAATTGATTTCGAATCATCAATTAATTCTATTTCCCTATTTCACTATTCCCGAAAATAAAATTACAATGTCTGAGATTTCCGATATTACTCTTTACGCTTTCTGGAGAAGCGGTGCAAGTTACCGGTTGAGGACTGCATTGAATTTGAAAAAAATCGTTCCGAATAAAAATGTCCATATTGACATTTTGAAGAATGAACAGGTTATTTGTTCCATTTTTAAAGTTTAAAAGGGTTTCTTAGTGTATTTCTTTTTCTTAGAGATCTGAGGAATACCTCGCGGTTAATCCAGGTTTTTAAAGCACAGTATAAACATTTTCATCTTAATCAATCACTAAATCTATCACTATTTATGAAGCTGGGATTGTTCCTGTTCTCATCGTCAACTCAAATGGTCAACAGCACACATTATACCAATCCCCAGCAATCATCGAGTTTTTGGATGAACTTCATCCAGAAATCAACCCGCTTTTACCAAAGAGCTTGATCGAACGTCAAAAAGCTCGCGCGATCGTTAATATTATCGCTTGCGATATTAGTCCGTTGCAGAGTTTGAAGTGTGGAAGGAAAGCCGTTGGAGATGAAGGGTTTTTGGAATGGGTATGGATTTGTTAAGCGGGAGGCGTGGATTAAATAACGGTTATTTTTTTTAGGCTGCGTTTTGGATTGTTGAAGGATTTCAAGGTTGGCTTTATTTTTGTAATGTGTGGATCATTTGATTAATGTACTTTTACAGTTCTCGAAAAACTCCTTCCCGAGACATCTGGGAAATACTGTATCGGAGATATAGTTACAGTTGCAGATGTGTTCCTTGTACCCCAAGTTTACAACGCACTAAGGTTGATTCTTTACTCTATTTTCAGTTCGAATCAACGATTAATTTTCCATTTTTTGTGATAGATGCAAGATCGATATGAACAGATTCCCAAACATTCACAAAATTTACGAAAACTTGATGAAGATTGATGAATTCATCCAAGCGTCACCCGAAATGCAACCCCAAGCAAATCTTTAAATTTGCCAAGCACACAAAGCGCCTAGGTGGCTTATAAATTTGTCACAAATATTTCTACAAATTTATTCAGCCCAAATTTACAATATAAATAACGTATCTTCTTCGTTTTTTGTGAATTTTAATGTCTGATATAACTCTGTACACTTACTGGAGAAGCAGCGCGTCGTGGAGAGTTAGAATCTTGTTTGCTTTAAAGGGAATTGAGCATAAGCAAGTTTATGTCGATTTATCCAAAGATGAGCAGGTAAGAGCGTTTCCCATAGACATCTACTCATGAATAACGATAAAATGAAGCACTCGAAAGAGTACCGAGAAGTCAATCCAGGTTTTTACTCGCGTTAAAATTTGGTCGAAATTATAACAATAGGAAAACTAAACCATTTCAAAATAAGCTGGGATTGTACCTACCGTAACATTGAGGTTCGAAGACACTTTCCACACGCTCTACCAATCGTCCGCTCTAATGGAATTCTTTGAAGATCTTTACCCAGACAAATCTCCACTTCTCCCTAAGAATCTTCTCCTTCGACAAAAAGTTCGCGCGTTCGTTAATATGATTACTTGCGATATACACCCTCTACAGAATAATAAGGTATGGAAGAAAGCGGCTGGAGAAGAAAAGAAATTCGAATGGGTACATTGACATAAAATTGCGTTCCTTGTGAAGTTTTTCAACAACTCTTCATTTCAGAATGCGTATTGGATTGACCACGGATTTCAAAGTAAAGCCGTAAATTGCTTATGTAAAGTATAATATCACGTTATATTTCAACTTTTGTGTTTGCAGCGTTGGAGAAAGTTTTGGCGGAAACTTCCGGAAAGTATTGTTTTGGAGATGAGATTACATTGGCTGATGTATGCCTTGTTCCTCAAGTATACAACGCCAGAAGGTAACCGTTATAAATTCAACCACGACCACCAGTACGAAAATATGCTGATTCCGAAATACAGATGGAAAGTGGATATGAGTAAATTTCCTTTAATCACACGAATTGACGAGACTTTGAGATCGCTGGAAGCTTTTCAAGTTACAGCGCCTGAAGCCCAGTTTGATTGTAGCGAGAAATAACCAGGCGAATTACGTGATTGACTATATTCACCTCACTGAAAATGTGATGATAAACGTGAATAAGCATTTGAATAAAGATTCGTCGTCCAAAAAACAATGAAACAAATCACAACGATGAAAACTTTTATTGACACCAAAGCCCATCCAATCAAACTCACAAGGTCATAGTTACCCGTTTCCAATCACGAATTAAAAATGTTTCTAAAAAGGTATAGTGTGTAACAGTTTACTTTTTATATTTATACTTATAAATCGCAATCTTTGTCCCGTTTGTAGATGGTTAAACAAGAGTCAACCGAAAATTAACACTACAACGAATATGGATATTGACTCTGACTTTACGGATCTTGACTTATCTGATAAATATTCTGAAAACTCTTCTCCTATAAGTGTCACGGACTCGGCTTTCGGGTTTGATGACTACAAATTTGCTTGCGGTAATAAATTAAACTTAAATTTGCTTGTAAATTAACGAGTTAAAAAACGATACTTATTTTTTTTACGCTTTACAACAAAAAAAACAGATATTATATCTTTAGTGCCCCACGAAATCGCCGTATACATACTCTCCCTGGTCGATGATTTACCCACTCTATCAAATTGTGCACGAGTCTCCAAACTCTGGTACGTAATATCAATGGACGACGAAGTCTGGCGACGACAATACCACCTCCGTTTCAAAAAACTAGATATCCAAAACTCCTTATCCACATCAACCCTAACCTACCACTACCTCTACTCACAAAAACACAAACTCAACAAAAACTGGGCGATGGGGAACTTTTCCGCTAGTTATATTACCGGCCACGCTGATTCTGTTTATTGTATCCAGTTTGATTTAAAGCAAGTCGTGTCGGGGTCTCGTGATCGGACGGTGAAGTTTTGGGATTTGGAGACGAAGCAGTGTTTAAGGACTCTGGAGGGACATTCGGGGTCTGTATTGTGCTTACAATACGATTCGCGGTATATCGTAACGGGGTCGTCGGATTCTACGATTATTATTTGGAATTATACTACGGGCGAGAAGTTAAAAGTCTTGACTGGGCATACTTGTCCAGTTTTGGATGTACGGTTCAATGAACATATTTTGGTGTCGTGTTCGAAGGATTGTACGGTACGGGTTTGGGATATTAATAATGGTGTGCAGATACGGAGTTTAGTGGGACACCGCGCAGCGGTAAATGCGGTGCATTTGTATGAAAATTTTGTTGTTTCGGCTAGTGGTGATAATTTGATAAAGCTATGGGATGCGTATACCGGGAAATTTATTAGAGATTTTAAGGGCCATGAGCGTGGATTGGCGTGTGTGCAGTTTGATGGGACTTTTATTGTTTCTGGGTCGAATGATCGAACAATACGTGTGTGGAACGCCCAGACGGGTGAGTGTCTAAACATTCTACGAGGGCATACGGATTTGGTAAGGACTCTGTCGTTTGATGCGGAGAGGATTGTGAGCGGGTCATACGATCAGACAATTAAAGTGTGGGATTTTCGAACGGGAAAGATTTTGTTGAATTTGGAGCAAGCGCATACCAGTTGGGTCTTCCACGTACAGATTGATTCGAAGAAGATTATATCCGCCAGTCAGGTAAATGATAGTCTTTTTTTTAATTTTTGATATGCAAGTCTGAATTTTGTGTAGGATAAGAATATAGTTATCTGGGACTTTACAAAAGGATTGGATAACAGTAATCTTTTCAATTAAAAGAATAGACATACCTCACTTACCCTCCACAGTTACCAAAATGTATTTTGTTTATTGTTTTAGATAGAATCTTTGTCATATACCTTCCCTTTGTTGTTATAAAGCCCCCGCAAATAAAAATTAAATCGATATTAACTTATTCAAATATATTACAGACTGTGAACTCATGTGAACTGCTTCAGCATCACGATGTCCACTCCAAAATGCTCATACTTAACCTTTTTCACTTCTCCAGGTTCAAACTCTTCCCCATCACCTTCCCCGTCCCACGTAATATGTACACCACCATACAAAAATCTTGGCGATACGGTAACAATCAAGAAATCAGCCAACCTCGATTTCAGAAAAGACCGAATAATTCTGGCCCCACCTTCCACCATTAATCGTTTACAGTCAAACCTATCTCTAAGTATTCGCAGGATCTCCATTATATCCAGTTGTTTAGTGGAGTCATTCACTGCTACGGAAATAACAGTAATATCAGGAATTGACCGTAATTCCAACGTTTGGGGATCAGAAACTGCATCAACACCACAAAAAATAATCGGTTGTCTCGTTAATATCTTCGAATTTACCGGGATCTTTAAACCCGTATCTAAAATCACTGGTCGCGGCGATGGAGGTAAATCATCGGAATCAGGAAATTTAAAGTTTCGGGTGTTTAATAATGGATCGTCGTTGGCTACAGTTTTACCACCGACTAAAATGAAATCGTGGGTTGCGCGGAGTGCGTGTGTAAGGTTGTTTGATTCTGCGGAAGAAAGGATTGTTTGGGAGGAGCGGAGGGAGATGAATCCGTCGAGGGATTGGGCGTAGGTTATTGTTATTATTGGGCGGTGGGAGTGTGGTGCTGTAGATTGGAGGTCGGGGTTGAAGAAATTTAAAGCTTTTGAATTGAGGTTTGTTGAATTCATTCTTTTTTTTGGCGTCAAGACGGTCAAGTTCATACATGTATCTGGTAAATGATGTGACGAAGGAGGCATCAAATCCTTTTCTTGCTCTGAGAAATTGCTGTATTGTGAACAAGTAATTGGTACAGTATGAAAGTAATAAGCTCACCACAGGATCAATTTCATAAATGTCCTCGTAATAGAAATCTAATTTGTCATGACTTTTTCGACATTATGATAACTTTCACAGCTTGTTCCATAATCTTTTCATCAACACCATGCATCATAAATTCTTTTCCATTCAAGTGAATTACTGGAACATCGTATGTATATTTCATCCAAGTTTTTCTGAATTTTGGAGCATCAATGTCTATTTCTTCAATTTCAAATGGTACCTTTAAACTATCAGCTTTCCGAAAAAGTAAATTCAATGAATGATTTTGACTCACCCTTTTTTGCACCCTTAACAAAGCTTCCTTTGCTTCCTCGCCTAAAACATTATTAAAACATATACTATAACAGTGAATAGATAACTGATTTTCTTTACAAAGTCCGCAATATTTCCTCGAAAACAACGTTGCCAGAACTTTCGCCATAAATCAACTGCGTCAAACTTCAATGCAAAAATTCGGACTTTCAATTCCAAAAAAAGCCGGCCACATCGTCACCCGCACCCTCACCCCTCAAAAGAAAAAATCATCAATATTCGAAGACAACGATGACGACAATGAGACCTATACAACCGACAAAATCACCCAAGAATTAACCGCATTACAAGAATTGAAATCTAAACAGGTTTCAAAAATCCATGAACGGGCGATTGAAGAAGACCCGACTGTGTTTGATTATGATGGACATTATGAGGCGTTTAAACAGGCGGAGATTCTAAAACGGAAAGAACGGGATGGTGTAATTGAAAACGGAAAGAAAAAAGTACGCTATTTTCACTCATTTCGGTTATTATTCCGTATTTATTCATTATTTTACTTAAAAATGTAGGCTAGATATATTAGCGAAATGAAATCATCGACAAACCGCCGACAACTAGAATTCGAACGAGTAAAAGAACGTACTGCGCTGCGTGAACGGGAACAGGAAGATGCGTCAGCAATGCCAACAGAGAAATTCGTTACAGCTGCATTCAAAGAACGCCAACTTGAATTGAAACGGTTGGAAGAGGAAGAATTAAGGAAAGAAGAGGAGGATAAGAAACGACTTCAGGCCGATCCATTAGGGTTTTATAGGAATATGTTGGATTCTACTACGAGCGTTGGAGGTGGATTTGTTAATGATGAAGCGTTGAAGAAAGCGAAAGAGGAAATGAAGCGGGAGGAAGAAGAGAAGCAGACATTGCTGAAGGATGCTATTAAGGAAGGACGTGTTCGGGTGAATGATGCTGAAGAGTTGGTAGATAAGCGGCAGTTGTTGAAAGCCGGCTTAAACATCTCTGCAAAGAAGTTACGGCAGATGGAGATTGAAAAGGAAGAGAAATTGAAAGCTGAACAACTTGCGATGGAGAAGCGAGAAGCGGAACGTAAAGAGCGCGAGGAGAGGATCCAAAAGGCAGAGAATTTGGCGAGACAAAGAGCGTTGCATGCGCAACATGTTAGTCAACAACAACAGATTTTGGAGAGGGAAATGCAAGCGAAGAAGGAAGCTGAGAAACAGGCGTTGGCAGAGAGGATGAAGAGTAATGTTACAGAGGATACGGTGAATGATGCAAGAGCGAGATATTTGGCGCGAAAGAGAGCTGAAAACGACGATGATTCCGATTAGAACGTGATGATACTAAATAATAATACAGGCTGAGTTGTTTTTGTTGTAATGGCACTTTCGAATTTGGAAACAACTTTCGGACAATTTCAAGATTTATTAAATTCATTCGACTCTTTGACCTCGCTCGAGGAATTATCAAAAGCGAACAATGACTCTAGACTCCTCTTAAAATCCATCTACAATACAATCTCTGTAGGAGTTTCTATCCTCATCATCTTCCCAAGTTCACCAAAATTTACATAATTTCCTAGGAATTAAAAGTTCAATTTGAAGATGATGAAACCGAGCTAACCGAGATCCTAAAATATGAAGAAAAGTATATAAAGTGAGTTACACTTATTTTCTTCAAGACATCCATTCCCCAAACTTACATATTTATAACCATATAGGATGCAAAAAGAAGCGAGAACACTCACAATTACCACCAAATCTCGAATAGAATCATTAAATTCCGCTGAATTGTTAAAATTCTCCAAACCGCAAAACAACACCAACAATAACACATCACATGACACGGCATTAAAATCAAGTTTAAAAGTCACGCAGGCGCTACAAAACGCAGTGAATTTGATGTCGATGGAACTTGAGAAAAGTGAATATTCAGCACAAATGCTTGGTAAGCTTCAACAACATTTTCCCCACTCATTAATTCAGCTCTGTAAATACATGAATTATAGATTCGCAGACGTCTTCCATTTCAAAAACCTCCTCTCAATATTCAGAATACCAATCAACCTTAAAAAAATCATCAACGGTCGTTTCGTACCTCATAAACAAAGACTTGCGTGACCGGATTCTCATCTTTGCGGGATTTATCTTTTTCCTATTAGTCGTATTCAACATTTTCCGACGTAGACTTTGGGGTGATAAAGTTTCGGTTGTTGTGTCGGCAGAAACTCCATTGCATACACAGGAAATACAAACTCCTGATGATCCGATTGGAACTGGGACGATGGTTGTGCCGAATGCGGATGAGCAGATTGTTGTTGATTTTGTTACTGGTGCAGTAGAGGATGCTTGGAATACGTTTTGGGAGAATGCAGACGAAGTTGTTGGAACACTTCATGGCGAAGAACTCTGAAGCTCCCGAGAAATAATATTAAGAGAAATATTAAAACCTTTAAGCCATAATGATTACAATAACTTATTAATCACTGGCATTCGGATGCTCGTTATTCTCTCTCTCACCTATCAACACTTCAATCTTTTCATTCCCTTCTTCTGATATATCCATTGACACTGGAGTCTCAGATTTATACGCCTCAACCTTTTCAACTTTCATCAAACTACTTACTTTATAAAACTCCAACCCAGACTCCTCACGATCCTCATACAAAGTAGCTACTTCACTTACACCAACCGGAGTCCGATAATCAAACGACACCAACAAATCTGCCGAACCCTCCCCGCCTTCTCGCTTCCTCTTCTTCTCTTCCTCGCTATCTTGAACACTGTCATTCACACGCATCGAAGTAAACGTCACCCAATTCTCCGTCTCCACAAAGTCTGTGATCTCTGTGCCGGAAATTACTGCAAACCCTTTAAATTCACCAGTTAAAATCATTGCTTGTAACCCACGATCGGTCTTATGCGGTGTAGGAAGGATCCGCGTGACAATGTAATCAAATTCCATGAACAGAGCATATTGTAATGTCCCCATATCGAGGATATATAAGTTATAGTCTGATGCGGAGACTATAAGTTGGTGATTTGAAGGATCTGAGAATGAACCGATAGCGGCGGTGAGTATTCGCGCGGGAAATTGAATCTCGGATGAAATTGAAGATTTTTTTATAATGTATAGGTTTTCGGTTTGGTTTGTAATGAATAGTGTATTTTGGTTTGATTGTGAGTCGATTAGAGAGTCTTTTGTTTTCAGTTTTTTGTGCGGGGTTGGAGTTGATTGTTGTTGGTTTGTGGGTGAGGAATTGTAATCTATGATGGTGATGGGTTGCGTACCGTTTTTAGAAGGTGATATTTGGATTCTCCAATTTCGTGAGTGTAGAGAATAAGACGTTAACGTTCCAAAAGAATCACCGACGAGAATTTCAATTTCTGATGTGGGTGTTGGGATTACGAGGAGACTTGTTATAGGGTTATCGTGAGTGCGTTTTGAGATTGTTATAGGGTATTTTGGATTTGCCGACGTGTAGGGGTTCTCCAGAACGTAGAGATTTTTAGAATCGTCCGAACAGATTATGTATTTCTCGGTTATTTCAAAAGCGGTGAATGATGAAGTGTGTAAGAAAAACTTTGTATTGGGAGATACGAGGAGACCGTGAGTACACGCAACAAGCGACCCATTCGCCAGAACAGAATGAAAAAGAATTCTTCGCATTAGTGAAAAGGCTGTGAACAAACAAAATGCAATTCATAACGACCGAAATTAGAAAGAGCGGAGTTGCAGTTTTGAGACTAAACAGACCACGAGCTTTAAACGCTTTATTCTCACCGGTATTCAAAGAATTGAATTCGGAATTATTGTCTCTTGATGCAAATAAGGATATCCGCGCGTTAGTTCTCACCGGAAGTGAAAAAGCTTTTGCCCGGTAAATAATTTGCATTGAAAAATTGAGTTAATTATGAATCTAAAAATTTGAAAAAAAGCGGGAGCGGATATAAAGGAAATGTCGGAGAAAACATTCACAGAAAATTACAAGACGGATTTTATTCGCGATTGGACTAATATCACTGCTATCAGGAAACCTATTATTGCCGCTGTTAATGGAGTCGCTCTTGGTGGAGGATGTGAACTAGCGATGATGGTAAATTTCTTCTAAACGTCTGAAATTCTGGAGATCTA
Organism: Nowakowskiella sp. JEL0407; assembly: GCA_027600645.1. Lineage (NCBI taxonomy): Eukaryota > Fungi > Chytridiomycota > Chytridiomycetes > Cladochytriales > Nowakowskiellaceae > Nowakowskiella > Nowakowskiella sp. JEL0407. The sequence continues at coordinate 17,756 of JADGJK010000058.1, forward strand.
AAACCGTTCAACTTCTCCCTCAAATAAAACCTCAGTGTGATATAATTTACGCCGGTCAATCAGCGCGATTTGGTCAACCAGAAATAAAACTCGGTGTAATCCCAGGTGCAGGCGGTTCTCAACGTTTACCCCGCTTCGTTGGAAAATCCAAAGCCATGGAAGCCGTACTCTTGGGCAAACTCTATTCAGCCACCGAAGCCTATCAAATGGGATTAGTAGCGCAAGTGTTTCCGGATGATCAGGTTGTGGAAGAGAGTATAAAAGCTGCGGAAACGATTGCGAGTTATTCGATGCCGGTTGTTATGATGGCGAAGGAGGCGGTGAATAAAGCTTATGAGACGACGTTGAAAGAGGGATTAGATTTTGAGAGACGAATGTTTCATGCTACGTTTGCTTTGAAGGATCAGAAGGAGGGGATGAAGGCTTTCATGGAGAAGAGAAAACCGGAGTTCAGTGATGAATAAGTATAAAAATTTTGGGGATAATTTTTTAATTGTAAATTTAATTCAGGTTTTTATTGTTTGATCAAATAAACTTCAAAATTGGCATAAAAAATCGCGTTTCTTTGAATCACCGTTCAATATTGCAAACATGCCTAACAGCTTGGCATATAAAGACATATCTATGAATGAGATTTATCAATTTTATTCGATTAAAGAACCCACAGAAAAGCAAGAGTAATTTTTAACAAAACTGAAAAAAATAGATCGTCAACTCAAATGATCTTTCTGTTTCAGATATCTAGCATACATATTTAACATGAACTTGGAAGACGAAAAAAGTGGAATAATATTAGACTTATATTACTACACCTTACGGTTTGATAATTGCAATAAACAAGCTAATTTTAATTGTGACTCCTGGTAATATCTCACACAAAAAATTAGATTTGCACAAGACAACAATTTCACGCCCGAAAAAGCATCCGCTCTTTTCACAATCATAAAATTAACACATGAACATAACATCGGTACTCTAAAAAACTCAAGCATTTATCATTTAAAACTTTTTCACTTTCCAGCATCATCATTCACAAAAATCTCCTCAACATTCGAATACTTTAAATCTACCCTCCTCTCACAATCCCTAAAAATCCCACCGACACATACACAAATTTTCACTCTTCCTGAAACAAAGCTTATCACGGAATACGTTATTAATACTTACTTTCGGCACTATATGATGTATAAATACGTTTTCACGACAAAATTGAAGTTGAAGATTGATACTAAACGTGAGGAGGTTTGTCGTGTTGGTGAAGATGTTGTTGGTGTTGTTTCTGAGGAGGTTGCGAAAGTTACTGATGAAGGAATCGTGGTTGGTCAGAATCTTGAAGTTGATGGAGCTGTAGTTGGTGCGGTGAACAACGAAGTTGAGAATGGTGATCGGGCCGGGAATCTGGAAAGTTTGCAAAACAAAGTTGTTGAAGAAGTACTAAAGAATGTCGAAGAAATGAGTATCGCCGAAGGTATAACTGTTCAAATGTTTGAATAAAGTAATCCAACTTATTTTTCACTATTCTCAAGGTCGTAGAGCTTCGGAAGCTCCAGCAACGAATGAACTTAATCAACCAACCGAAAGAGAAAAAGTAATCGCGGAATTAACCGCGTTTGTGCAAGCTTCTATTTCCTCAAAACTGGAAGAAATTAAACAAAACTTGATTACGAAACTCGCCAATGATGATGCGGCTCTGAACAGCAGTCTAGGGAAATCAAAAGTTGGAAAGAAGTAATAACCACAAACTATTACAATCAATTTTTTAGGGAATTTCAATATTACAATTTATTTAAATGACTCTGTAATCTCGTCCGATCTCTTTTGTGATATACCTCCCGATTTCCACCATTTTGTCTAAATCAACTCCAGATTCATAGCCTAGTTCCTTTAATGTTTTTAAAACTAGTTCCGTTTGTACATTTCCACTTGCGCCCTTAGCATACGGACATCCACCTATGAAAAGAAAAACGTCGTTATCATTCAAAACTTTCTTCTTTTGAATGTTCTTCAAACCTATTCCGGCGACAGATGAATCAACCACCCGAACACCTTCTTCCAACGCAACCTTAATATTAGGAATTGCCCGTCCAAACGTATCATGACAATGTACAGCCAGTTTCTCCATCGGGACAACCGCTGAAACAGCGCTCAACATATCATACATCAATTCCGGTGTCCCAACTCCAATCGTATCACCCAAAGATACTTCATAACATCCCATATCATACAACTTTTTAGCGACTTTAGCAACATCCTTCGCCGAAACATCTCCCTGATAGGGACACCCCAAAACACAAGAAATATACCCCCGCACACTAATCCCAACTTCCTTGGCTTTATCCATAACCTCCTGAAACCTCTGCAAACTCTCATCAACAGAGCAATTAATATTCTTTAAACTGAAGGCTTCACTGGCTGCTCCGAAAATCGCAACTTCGTTAACACCGACTTTTAAAGCCGATTGCAAACCTTTGAGGTTGGGTGTGAGGACGGTGTAAGTTACACCGGGTCGTTTTGTGATTGAAGACATTACTTGCGATGCGTCAGCGAGTTGGGGGACCCATTTTGGAGATACGAATGATGTGGATTCAATTACTTGTAATCCCGTTTCTAACAAGGAGAGTAAGCAGATTTAGATCCGATATGGTAAATGCTATAAGTTAAGAACTGTTTTTGTGGTGTACCGGATAATTTATTGATTAGATTAACTTTCACTTCCGTAGGTATAATACTCTTTTCATTCTGCAACCCATCACGCGGTCCGACTTCAACGATTTTCACAAACTTTGGCGGAGTCGAAACCGAAGAATAATTCGCTTTTAATCGCGGAAAAAGTCGAATTCTGGTGTTTGTGATGCAAAACTTTATAATCGCCATAATCAGTCGAAAATGGAGAGTGGAGAAAAGTTTGAGGAATTACATGTTCATGAAGTTTACGATGCGATTGCGAAGCATTTTAGTTCTACGAGGTATAAGGTATTGATTGGAGTTTGATTAGGTTTGAGTTTGTTATGAATTTGGTTGTGTTTTGGTAGCCGTGGCCGGTAATCGAGAAATTCTTGAAGTAATTTTGTCGAATTTACTTCTTCCAGTCGTATTATTGATTAAATTTCGCCATAGAGAACAACCGAACGGATCAGTGGGCGCTGACGTTGGATGCGGGAATGGGAAATATTTGGGCGTGAATCCGGAACTGTTAATTCTTGGTAGTGATAGGTTTATTCATCGTAAAACTATAATAGCAAAGAATGGTCAATTTTAATCAATATTTTTTTCTTTCATTATCAGGAGCGCAAACTTAATAAGAATTTGTAAGGAACGAGGGTTTGAGGCGATGGTTGCCGACGGTTTGAATTTACCTTATCGAGATGAGTGTTTCGTATGTAACTATTGTTTGGGAAATGAAGCGGCTCGGAGAGCTCTGTATTCAATGTGCGTTGTAGGATTTTTCAATATCAATTGCGGTAATTCACCATTTTTCTTCATTGGAAAGACGAGAGAAGGCAGTTGAAGTATGGAAATTACAATGCTTAATAGTTATCCGATATGCTGAATTTTTATTAGGAATTATTAAGGATCACAAAACCGGGTGGACAAATATTGATATTTGTGTGGGCATTCGAACAAGAGGTTTAATGTACGAGTTTAAAATCCAACGCCTTGTTTAAATGTATCGTAGGGTAAAAGAAAATTCGAAGAACAAGACGTATTTGTTCCATGGCAACTCCAAAAAGAATTCTCAAATTCAGAGAATCCGGTGAAAACATATCAAAGGTAATGTGACTCTATCTTGCTTACCTCTCTCTTTATTTCAAAATGTTTACGATTTCTTTTTTAGGTATTATCATATGTTTGTGAAAGGTGAATTGGATGATCTGGTGCGGAAAGTTGGAAACAATGAGATTGTTGAATCAGGATATGATCGAGATAATTGGTACATAATCGCGACAAAAAAAGAATTGTGAATAAAACCTTGGTTGGAACGCGTCCATGATTGTGTGGCGGTTGCGCCATAAATTGAAAAAAAGCCGCATCCGCTTGTCAATTATTATTATTTTTTCACTTTTGTTTTTCCTGAATCTTTCTGCAAAAATATTTCTAGTTTTTTCATTTATTAACGTGCAATTTCAAGTTGAAATTTGATTCCGCGAATAGTCTGGCTGCTTTCCACCCTCCCAAACTGAAATTACTTTTAGCTAATTTATCGGATCGGGGGACTAAAGCCGGTTCTTCGTTAAAATTTTTCCTTCTTTTATACTTAATTAGCAAGTTATTTTACATTTTTAGTTCTATTAGTTTGGTAGGTACTTCATTTTTTTTCAGTCTTGCATTTGATATTTCACTCGTGGCACGGTCTGTTGTCAACTTGCTTCAATTTAATTATTGAATGTAGTTAATAGAGTGAGTACTTTTATGTTACCTGTAACGGTTCACATTGCCTGGCAATTTCGTATGGAATGAAGAACGTTGTCGTTTTGACTTTGTTGAGAGCTGGTGTGTGTTCAATGATCTTGTTTAATTATTAAAAAGTATTCGACAGCAAGCGTTCTCTCTGACCTAGAACGGGGGTTTCATGTGTCTATGAAGGGCATGGTGGTCCTCTCATAATAAGTTTTTATTTTCGGGTCGTAAAGCATTCGGATATTTTTGATTTTTTCTACAAACGGCTTACTTTTTTAGTCAATTTCACTGACATTTTTGTCGTGCACTAAGCTTACAACTCCAAGCTTCATATAAGTACTGTACTGATTCGATTGGATTCTAAAATAAATATTTAATAGAAACTTTTAATTTTATTTTTGATTTTTCGTTATTGAATACGGAGTGTATCGTATGATCTGATTAGAAAAGATCAGGCTTGGTTCCAACTTGCCAATGCCACGTTTGACACCCACCCTTTTTGACGAACGACAACATTTTGTTCAAATTGCGAAATGTCGATGAATATCTTCCGGCTGGTGGCCGACCTAATGCATTTAGCTTCGATTTTTATCCTTCTAGTGAAAATATTAAACGTTAGATCCGCTGCCGGTAAAATTCTCCGTTAAAATCTCAAAATTAAACTTCATCAACTCCCACAACCTCAAAAATTTCAGGTATATCATTCAAAACGCAAGCACTATACGCTGTCGTATTCTGTACCCGTTACCTAGACCTATTCACCCGGTTTCATTCTGTATACAACACAGTGATGAAAATATTTTTTATCGGCAGCGCGTTTTATATTTTGTACTTGATGAAGATTAAATTCAAAGCGACATGGGATCCGTTAATTGATACATTACGGGTTGAGTTTTTGATTGTGCCGTGTATGGTTCTTGCGTTGTTGATTAATTATCAATTCACGTTTATGGAAGTAAGTTTTGCTTGTTTGTTATTTTAACGAGAATTTTTATTTTTTTATTATTTCATTGGAAAGGTAATGTGGGCATTCTCAGTATATTTAGAATCAGTAGCAATTTTACCGCAATTATTCCAATTAACACGAACAGGCGAAGCCGAAACGATAACAACACATTATTTGTTTGCTTTGGGAGCGTACCGTGCGTTGTATTTAGTGAATTGGATATATAGATATTTCGTTGAACATAAAGTTGATGGAATTGCGGTTGTTGCGGGGATTGTTCAGACGGCGCTTTATTTGGATTTCTTTTATGTTTATTTCACAAAGTAAGATTCTTGAATCATTGTTCGCGAGGCTTTAGCAGTTTATATTCTTTTTCTTTTTTTTGTAGGGTGTTGAGAGGTGATAAATTCAAGTTACCGGCGTGAAGAGAACGAGATCTTTTGGAAAGATCAATTAAAAAGAAAAATGGAATATATATTAACAACTGCGTGGATTTCTACTTTTCACCAATAGTTTAAAAAATTGTTTGTACGTTTGGGACACTTTTTTTCGTTTTCGAACTTCTGTTGTTTCTTTATTATTTTGATTTAGATCTCTAAAGATTTATCTTATGATTTTTATTTGATTCTTTTTTAATCTGGAAAAAAATATTAAATATTTTAAAAAGGAAAGTGCTCGTTTGATGCTGGCAGCGATATCCGTTGTGATATCTTTTGTGAGTTGAACAATTTTCTGATTCCGCTGTAGATGTTAGTGGTTGAGATTTCTGATGCTGGCGTATACGTGGCAGGTTTATTAGAAGAGATCGCGATGTCTGTGGATGTTTTTGAACAGTTTAAGAGTATATAAAGTCTTGCTTTTTACTATGATTTGCCAATTTTCCTCTATGAAAGATTTCTTTTGAGTCGTTTGTTCATGTCTCAATTTGCGTGATATTTCTGTAACTTTCATTCGTGGCATAATATAATCTGGAACGTTGGGATTTCAACCCAAAGATGAACTTGGGATACAAACTCAAAGTTTGATTGTCATGATGGTGCAGGATTAACCAAAATTTGCGTATTATTGATGCTGGGAAATGCCAAGAAGAACGTGTCAAATGTGCAACGTGAGTTGAAAGTCAGGCTTCAAGAATTTTCAGTAGAAAATGTCTGTGTATATTCTGCGGCTCGCGGGCGACTTAATGCATGTAATATCGATTCTAATCCTCATAGCAAAAATATTTAAAAGCAGGTCTGCGGCCGGTAAAAACCCTGCACACTTTTCGAACTTTTATTCAGTCATTCAATTTCCTCACAACTTGCAAATGAAAAATAGGCATATCATTCAAAACGCAAGCACTCTACGCCGTCGTATTCTGTACCCGTTACATCGACCTATTCTCGCGATACCATTCAGCATACAACACCGCGATGAAAATATTCTTTATCGGAAGTTCGTTTTACATCTTGTATTTGATGAAGATTAAATTCAGAGATACGTGGGATCCGTTAACTGATAGTTTTCGAGTTGAGGTTTTGGTTATACCGTGTTTGGTACTTTCGTTATATTGGAATTACGGGTTTTCATTCGTGGAAGTACTACTGTCCTTTTCTTTTTGGACTGTTTGATTTGTTGATTAATTGAAAACTTATATAGGTAATGTGGGCGTTTTCGGTATATTTAGAATCCGTCGCAATCATACCTCAATTATACCTACAATCACGATTACGCGATGCAGAAACGATCTCCGCAGATTATTTATTCGCGTTAGGAGCACATCGTGCATTATTTTTAGTAAATTGGATATACAGATACCATGTTGAACGTTTTGCAAATGATATTGCTATCGTTGCGGGAATTGTACAGATGGTACTGTTTTTGGATTTCTTTTATAATTATTTTTATTCAACGAAATCGGAGATTGGGACTTTTATTCGTTTTGAACTCTTGGTTTTCGTTTTTTTATGTTTTTTTGTTGTTCCAGCGTTCTAGATTGCTTGTGATTATTTTATTATTACAATATGGAAAAAAACGTTGAGCTTTGTTTTCTTTTTCATGTAAGCGAATGATGCTTTTTATTTATTAAGAATGATGCTTATTACAAACAAATGGATGTTGAGAAATGTTTAATACAAAAAAATGTCACAAATAAATCATTAACCCTCATCATTACATTCAGCTTCCTCTCGGCGAAATCAGATGGGAATTGGAGTCTTTTTCACTGGCAATTTGAGCGTTGCAGTCTTGATTTTCTTCGAAGTCTCCGTAACCGTCGTTTTCTTTTGAACAGTCGAAGTATCCGTCTGAGTTTCAGTTTGTGTGAAATTCTTAACCTGAGTCGTAGTTTCCTGCGGTAAAGTGGTAGTCTCAGTCTGTGTCTGAACTTGAGTTTCCGTTTGCGTTTGTTTCTCTGTCTGCGTTTCGGTGATTTGTGGTAACGTTACGGTTTCGGTTTGCGTTTCAGTTTGGGTTGTTGTTTCGGTGGTTGTTTCGGTTACTGTTTGGGCGGGTAAGGTGATGGTGACGGAAACTTCGACGGTTTTTTGCGGGAGGGTGACGATTTCGATTGATGTTGTAGTTAAGAGTTGGGTTTCGGTGGATGTTACGGGGACTTTTGCGGTGGTGGTTTCGGTTACAGTCTGGGCAGGAAGTGTTTGAGTCTCGGTCAGTGTATTCTTCTTGATCTGGGTTGTTGTCTCTGCCGGTAAAGTTTGAACTTCGGTGCTCGTGGTAACTTGAACTTCGGTGGACGTTTTCTTTTTTGTTTCGGTTACGGTTTCTTGGGGAAGCGTACTGGTCTCAGTTTTGGTGTTTTTTACAGTTTGGGTGGTGGTCTTTTGCGGAGGAGTAACGGTTTCGGTGTTGGTTGTGGTGACGGCGGGTTTTTTCACTGTTACGGAGACGTACTTTTGAATCGGAACGCGTTGCTTTACGGGAGGGCGATAGTAGTTGTATTTGCGGTTACGGTAGTATGGCCAACCAAAGTAGGCAGCACTGTCGTCCGCTTGGTGTGGACCGGGATGATTAACGTTGTTGAGAGTACCGGTGTTTGGTTCTTGAGGAAATCCAGCAACGGAGACGATTATGACGGTCAAGAGGAAGAGTTTCGCTTGCATGTTTGAAAGAGACGAGAGTTAAGTGTTGTTTTGATATGGATCTACAAAATGTGAGCAGGGATTTTATACGAAATTATATAGCTTTATGGGACGTCGTTAGTGTTTTTTGAGAGGCATTTGAGACTGCATATTTTCGCAAACTCTTGCAAACCCGCTTGAAGTCATCGAGCTCAGCAATACTGGGAGACATTTAGAGTACTGTGAGATGAATTTTATATGAAAAACAGCAATCTAAAGATAATTACATTCGAAACATGTATTACAATATCAATCTATTCTATTGTTTAAAAATCTATGAAAACATTAAAAAAAAAAGTGTCCGCCAGCAAAGCGAAGTGGTGCAATTCGATTCTAGATCATCTTTTTCTATTTCTATGATCGACAACAGTCTCAATTAACTTTCTTTCCATTCTTCTTGATCGATTGAGAAGACTTTGGACTAACTTTCTTCTTCACGACCTTTTTTGCTTTTTTCACAGGAGCCTTCTTTGCTTTTTTCACAGGAGTCTTCTTTGCTACGGCTATCTTAGGTGATTCTTTAGGTGCTGGTAATTTTCCGGAGCAGAACAATTCGCGGTATTTAAGGAATTTTTCCGGTTGTCCTCTTTTAAAAAGCAACATTTCAATTTCAAATTTCAATGATCAATCAAGCAGATAAATTTGATTCTCGGAACGTACTTGCAATTAGGGTAACTTCCAACCATCGCTCCAATAACATCAAGTCTAAACGTTTCTTTATCACAAATGCACGATCTAAAAAAAAACAACCCCCACACCAAACACCCAAAAAAGAATAAATTAAAAAACCATTCACCAAATTTATCATTCCATAAACATACCGATCGGTTAACGGATTGGGAGACATGCAATTATAACAGTTCTGCTGCTGAATCACTAATCTCCCACAATAATTCAATCCCGCGAATTTTCCGTCCCATTTACTGGCGGTTTTCTTTAATTCTGGAGTTAAGAAGCATGGCCCGTATTCTTCGGCTGGTGCAGCGAGTGCGAAAGTGAAAAGCGTAAGCAAAAGGATTAAGGAGAAAGCCGCCATTGACGAATGTTGGTATAACGTTCCACTGAACCTGAACCCGTGTTTTTATTTATTTGTTATCCGATGTTGTGAATTTTTAATTAAAAGGTGGTGATTAATTTCAAACAATAATTATGGCAGTATGATTTAGCTGAATTAAAGACAAAATCCAGGCGTAAGTGAACTGTCGTCAAAAACTTAGGATCATCAAAGATTGATTGAATCTATAAATCCGGCCCTCTTTACATCATTTCACCATTGGAAATGCATTTATAACGTGAAAAAGCATAGGAATATATGAACTTGCGATTAAATAATTGGTGAGTAAATTCTTTTCTCGTTTAAGATTAAACTCCGATCTTGTTAATACTCACCAATTTTTTAACCTTCCAATCGCTTTAATTTAATGCACCGGCCATTTTAAAAAATATCTCTTGTATAAATGAGTTTTTTTAGCGTCTAATCTTAAACTTACATTAAACGAGAAGGCAAATGATCCGGAAAGCAGCGTTGATTGTCCTCTTATTCTCCGCGTTGATGCTTCAGATCTTTGCACTTCCCGCAACGACTCCAGCGGCGGAACAACAAGTAAATCAACCGACTTCCTTATTACATGATATTTGGCCAAAGTTGAAATCCGTTATCGATCGTTTCCTTCAAAGTTCTCCGGCGACGTCGACACATGATACGGTTGGAACCAGGGAGGAAATCACCCATGATCCGGAGGAAATTCAGCAAGATAAACCACAAATTTCTACGGTATATTATACTCAATATTTGTCTGAAGTTGCTATCGTTGACATTTCTCTTGTAAACTAGGGAGAATCAAAGAGACAATCCGAGACTCGATATCAAATTCATCCAGACGCCCACGAACAATTAAACCAATACAACTTCATGAAAGAAATGCATCGCCGACAACAACAACTCCATCACTACCACCAGATGCGAAACCAAATACAAAACAAAATCGCCTTTCAAAGTCACCGAACTTACGGTTGGGGAATGATCGATGATGAAGACCTTTAATAACTTTGATAATAGAAAACATTTCTCAAATTTTTATTATTTGTCAAAAATATATTGTGATCAATAAATCATCGTTACGTAAATAAAATCATCTCATTTTTTTTTTCCAAATTTCCTCAAATTCATGCTAATTCCATATCCATTCTATCACCTTCACGAACAGCAGTTTTCTTCTCCAAAGTTTTCTTCTTCGCCATCGATTCAACAACCATATCTGAATCAGCCCTCGATTTCGCAACAACCGCAACACGATCCTTAAGTTTTGCCGCAATAATTCTTTGAAAAAAAAAGCACAATCATCACCCATCACCATAAAATTAAACAAGTCCTCAAATAGTTACCTTTTCTTATACCAAACAGCCTCTCTCTTCGCCTTAATCTCACCAACTCGTTTCATAGCCTTAATAGTAGTCGCCATCAACTCCCGATCATACTTTATCGGCACATGTCGTCGTTTCTCTAAATCCAACGTTTTATCAATCGTCATTTCCTTTCCGGCGGCTCGTCGGAATGCTTTGGTCCATCGGACTTTTCGTGGGTTACGTTTTAGTTTGAAGTTTTTGTGGCATTTTGAGCGGCAGAATCGGAATGTCTGTGGAAAATTACAAAACGGAAATGTTTAATTTGGTTTTTTTTTTTACTCTTCTTCGGTGATGGATTTTTTTTAAACGTACTTTAGAATCGTTTCGTACAAACATCATTCCGTGTCCTGGGTATACAGTACTCGAACAAAAATAACATTTTTCCAACCTCATTCTTTTTTTTTTTTTTCAAAAAAACTGGGACAACCCGTCAAAAATCCACATTCTAATAAACCGTCTTGCGCAGTTTTCGATTTTTAAAAAAGAATTGTTTAAAAATCTATAAACCAGACGAATACCAATTAAATTTTTTGAATATAAAAATATGATTTCTTTCTTTTTTTATTTCTCAAAAAAAAATAGCAAGCAAATGGGCAGTTACGACTAAAAGTCAAAAGTGTAAACCTGCAGTATACCCTTGCGACATTTTTTTTCTTTTGAAGATAGCCTATAAAAAAATAAGCAAAATAAAAAAAGAGAGAAAAAAATAAACTAAACAAAAATTATGCGAAGGGGGAAAAGAAAGGTGGTGTTTCGAAACAAACCATTTTTTTTAATATCGTAAATACCGTACAAAAAAAGGGCAATAAAGAAAGGAAAATTCCAAAACACAACCCCCAATTACAAATACAGAGAAAGAAAAGTGAAAACAAAACCACAATAAAGAAAAAAAAACACTTGGAAAACTCGATTAGTTATGGTGCACAGTAACTATTCAACAGCAAAATCATTAGCCAACCAAACAACAATCAATAAAACACAAACGTACCATTCTCAAATCCTGAAAACTCATCATTCGCATCAGTTAAATCTCTCTCATACTCTAAATCCAAATCTAAACTTTCACTCAAGTTTCTAAAGTTCCTCGTATCATCGTCCTTTGCAATAACAGGAACAATAGGTGGCGTTTCGTTTCGCAACAACGCCCAATTCAATCCTTTAAACGCCGGATGAGCTTTAACTTCCGAAGCGCCAGACTTGGACCCAAGTCGTCGTGTTTCATCCTTTATGAGGAGTTTACGCACCAATGATTTAGTTGTATTGCTGACTTCAGGGGTTTCCATAAAGTGACATTCTTGATGCATCACGTTATCGAATGTGTTTCTTCTGGTTTCTCCTTTGAACGGAGTCGTTCCGTACTATTTATTATGAGATTAGCAAGCAGTGTTCAAAATAACGAACTTGATATTCACCATCATCTCGTAAATCAAAATTCCTAATGTCCACCAATCCACTGCACTCGTGTGTCCATTGCCTTTAATGACTTCAGGTGCAATGTATTCCTCAGTTCCGACAAACGAGTTTGTTCTCAAGTTGTCTGTACAAGCTTTCGTGTTAATCGCCGGCTCTTGATGAAACTACATATAATCATTAATTTAATTTCCAGCACCATTGAAAAAAAAATATCATACCATAGAAAACGGGGACGATTTAACCATCGTTGGTTGTCCGGGAGTAGTCGATGGCTTAGAAAGATCGAAATCCGTCAGCATGATATGCCCCGTCTTGTGCAATAAAATATCTACAAAACAAGATCATTATCAAATCGATTCACTTGATTACAAGATTAAATGCTCTTACTTTCTGGTTTGAGGTCTCTGTATATGAATCCCATCAAGTGAAGATATTCGAGCGCGCATATAACTTCAGCCGCATAAAATAATGCATCGTGCTCGCTCAAACATTTTCCAGGTCGATTTTGCAGCGCCCTAAATTAACGAAATTTGACATCGCTTTCATATAATTGCTGTGGAATCACAGACGGACCTGAAAAATTCTCCACCACAACAATACTCCATGATAAAGTACAAATACTGCTCGCTTTGAAAACTATGATACAATGTAACGATGAAAGGATGGTTTGATGTTGCCTTTAATGAAAAAAAATAAATGATTATTCCTTTGGAATAAAAAAACGCAATCCTGTGATTATCTTACCAAAATTTCTTGTTCTGCCAAAACTCGTTTAATCTTATTTCGCTTAATCATCTCCTCCTTGTATAAGACCTTCATTGCATACAATTTGTCATCGTCCTTACGTCTGACCAAGTACACCTTTCCCACATCACCTTTGCCAATCAATCGAATTTTCACAAAGTTTCCAGGGCCAACCTCACTATCCGTAATTTTAATGCAAGAATGCGATACAACTCGTTTAAATCTTCCATTTCTTTTCGAGGCAACCGGCGCTTCGGCAGCAAGGTCGACGCTGATATTAATCTTCGTTTCCTGCGAACTCTTTTTCGGTGATTTGGTTTGTTTATACGGAGCAGTGACGGATCGAGTCAACTGCGGCGATTTCATCATTGGAGAAGTCGGCGAAGTTTTTCCATCGACAGACCAAACAGACGTACTCGAGGAGGAGTGTGATTTGGAGATGAGAAACGGGGTTATTCCGTCTTTCGGTTGCGGCGACTGGTTCGGGTTTAAAATCGAGGAAGTTCCGACAACGAGTCCCTTGGACGAAAACGAAGCGAATGAATTCACCTTTCGAACTCCTTTAATCTCTTTCCCCGGCTCTAAATGTCCCTTTGAACCCTTCCTTCCAAATCCAACGAAATATTTATTATGAGGTCTTCCTTCTTCCTGAATTGATTGCTCCTCTTCGCTTGCTTTCAAAACAGGCAAGGGCGTGCGTTTGCTGGTGTTTTTACGAGTGAGGTTTCGGTCTGATTCAAAAGAAGGTTTAAAGAGTGACTGTAGTGAGTCGGTGGTATCTTTTGCTATTTGAAGAATTGAACGCTTTTTACCAAGTTTCTGGGGCGTTGTGGGTGCGCTGTTGCTTTTGTGAAGATGATTTTGGGGAGTTGTGGGGCGACTTGGGATATTGTTGGCTGTGATAGTCGTGGGAGTTTCAGAATAGGAGTCCTCGCTGGTTATATCCGTAGAGTCTAAGATTTCCGGTACTCCTGTGTCTTTTACTGTCGTGGAAGGCGATTCACTGGGCATAATTTAACAATAATTAAACGAGCAAAATGAGAATTTTTGAAGCGGGCAAAAAGCAAAAATAAAGGGAATAAGACGAGGCCGGGATTAAAAGCAAACAATAGAAATTAGCGAATCAAAATAAAATGCGCGGATTAAACGGACAAGGGGATAAGCAAATAGCCACTCTTGATTTTCAAGCAAAAAGTTCTGTGTAACAAGATTATTTTGGGTTTCTCTTTCTTTCTGCATCATCGTGTTATTTCAATGTGACCGCGTTGTTTGCTTGGAAATCGTGGATTAGATATGCAAGATTTATTTATATTTGCTTCAAGATTATTTTGTTTCTCTGTCGATTTGCACTGAAAAGTTGCTGAGCTGGGCTGTCATTTATACCCAGCCTGCCTAGTAAATCATCTACAATCGTGATAAATAAAAAAGAATCCATTCTTTCTCCCTTTAAACAGATGTATTACTTGAGAATTGAGAATTCAATTATACAACCAGTCTCAAAGATTCGAGCTTCTAAATACAGGTCTCATCGACATTGACTGATTTCCATCCGTACCAAAGACGCTGCTTGAAATACATCGATTAAAGACGCTAAGGGAAGCTCATAAATCATTGCTGAATCTGCGTTAATCGTTAAACTATAAAAACGCTCTATTTTTTTCGTTTGAAATTTCGAAATGCTCTCCTGAAACCAGGCGAACAACCCAATTTCCGATCTAAAGCAAAGTTTACAGTTTACACAGTTATGCGAACGTATCTGAACAGTGGATACTGCGCTGCAACGCATTCAAAAGTAGCCACGTTGGAATTAAGAATGAATCATGAACAAGCCACTGCAGACTGTTCAAAAACTTTTCACGTTTTTTTTTCTTTCGTGTCACCCTAAAAACAAATTAACAAAAAATGAACTGTTAAATCTCTTTTCGTCACAACGCTACCAAGAAACTCTGTCGTTTCTCCTCTACTATAATTTGTTTTTAAAAATGCGATAATCTCTGCCTAATCCTCTAGCTTCGGCTACTTTTTAAATCTCTAAAAATGTGTTAAATCAACCTTTCCCCCTTTTTATTTACGAAAAATACATCCATTCGATAATCTCCGCCAATCCCTCCTCTCCACTAAACGTAAAGAAGTAAATCTGAACAACTTTTTTGAACCAACTATGGAATCGAACAATATGAACAAAGATTTTGGTATTTCATTCTTGCTTTACCTTTGAATTTCATATTGATGATATTTTTTAAAAGATATGTTCCTTGACAACCTCCCTCTCTTCCCCGATCTGACTCAGGGAATGTCGTTGGGCGACAGCTCACTATTCCCCGTTTTCGACGGAATTCTCGATGCCACTCTTAATGCCACCCCAGAAGCGATCTCTCCATTCTCCCCCGTCAGTTCAACCTTTATGTCGCCTGTAGTAGATTCTCCGTTATCGTTGTTCGGTTCGCCGGAGACTGTTAACAATTCCCCACCTCTTGGTCAATTACCGGATGCTGGTGCCACCGACTTTTTAGCGATGGTGCAGCAGCAATTAGTATTGCAGGGAGTCAACATCTCGAACGATCAACTTGTTGCGTTTTTGAAATCCGGTGCGTTTGATGTAAACTCTGCGATTTCGCCGTCGTTGATTTCGAACACATTCACACCAAACACTTTTGCGCCTGTTACTTCGCCAATGTCCGCTTCGTCTTTGACTATCCCGACCACCGACGAAGATTCGTTTGCGATCCTTTCGAGTTTGAACGTCCCTGGATTGCAAAAGGTTGTAGAGACGTACGTGAAGCGACAGCAGGAGCAGAAACAGAAAGAACTCGAGTTCTTGCAAGGAAAGCCAGTAAAGAGCAAGGTTGGTCGAAAGCCAAAGCCGAAGCCAACCGATCCTCTTGAGATTTTAAAGGAAACAATTGATAAGGTTTGTTTGAGTTTGATTTTTATATACAGAGTGATTTATATATGTTTTATGTTAGAGGGCAAAGAACACTGCGGCTGCTCGAAAGTCTAGGCAAAAGCGAATGGAAAAATTGGACGAATTGGAAGCCAGAATTGCGACGTTGATGGCTCAACAAGAGGTTTCGGCTGCGGAAATGGAGCGTGTATTGAAGCGAAATCAAGAATTGGAGAGAGAAATTACGATCTTGAAAATGGGTCGTTGAATAGGACGTGTTTGAATCTTTATTATTTTGGATGTTTTGTAGTTGATTTCTTTAAAGAGTTTTTTTTTATTTCATGGGTTTTTTCTTCGACCAATTTTTTTTTTTAATTTTTTTTTAATTGTTATTAAGTTTTTATGTTCTGCAATGACATTATATATTGATTTATTTGTTAATAGATTGTTATTTGGCAAATTATACAAATGATTCCAATTTTCAAGTAAATCCCCGTTCAGCCACAATAAGACAAAGCACAGCCTTACGAGATCAAAAAGAATCTCCCAACAAATATTTTACGAATAGAAAATGCGGTTTTCGAAATATGTTGTTCCTATATTTTTATTAGCCGTATCCAGTGTTTCTGCGCAGTCTCCGAGTCCGACGGGCGATTCTTGGAGTGATACTTTGGAATTTGTTTGGAAAATGTTGGAGGGACCAGGTTCATCCGTTTCGAGAAACGTAAGTATTTAGGACTCTCATCTAAGTAGCTAGCTGGAAAATAAAATATTTAACTGTACTGTAAAGGAATTTCCTGCGACTTCAACGACATTAAGCAATCGTCCCTCAACACCGTCACCCCCAGTAGTTTCAACTTCCAGTCGAACCACGACTCCAGCATTACCTCCCACCCAAATTCCTACATTCCCTCCTCCGTTTCCATCTAGTTTCCCTTCACCTATTCTTCCTAATCCTCCACCGCTAGAATCGTCCTCTGTTCCAGCAGCAGTTTCCACTCACGATCCTGAATCAAACGGAAGTCACGAAGGATCAAGCGAAAACGGACCGCCATTGCATCCCCCATTATGGAAATCCGCCGTTCAAAAAGGTCAGATTCAAGCAGGAGATATTATCCCACTTTCATCATCAGAACTTCGTGCACTGGTAAAATCACTAAATTCACAATCTTTTATCTGATTATAACTTGGTTAAATATTTATTCCATAATTTAATATGTTTTATCACAGCAAATGCAACGATTAAAAGAACTCCGTAAAGAATTCGCACAACCAGCGAATAAATCTCCACTAAAACAAGAGATATCAAAATCCGGTTTAGACATAAACCCACTGAAACAAGCACTTTCGTCTTCGTTTTTACGCACAATCGAAGCGCTTCGAAAAGGCGGTATCGACGACGCAAACTCATCCGCATCTGTATCCAGTTCATCCAGTAACAGTAGTTCAAGTTCTACATCATCAGGAACAATTGGCGGGTTACAACCAGGCACATTTTACGCAATCGTCGCGGCGGGTGTGATTGTAGTATTAGTCGCAGCAGTCGGAGCCATAATGTTTATGATTCGCACAAAACAACGACGCACGTCGGCGCGGGATACTCATATGAAGGTTATTAGGGAAACCACGACGACGGTGGAGGATGGAGAGAAGGAAGAGCAGCAGTTTACGGTGAGGGATAGTATGGATAGTAAAGTTAGTGTTGATTTGAGACCTAGTACGGATAGTGTTGGTGATTTGGAGGGTGGGTCGAAAGGGTCGGCACGGAAGAAGAATGCGGGACGGATTGTACTTGAGTGATTTTATTGATGCGGGATAGATAGTTTAATTGGAATTAGTTGTTTTTGTTGCTTGTTTTTTGTTTTGATTCATTGAATGAATTTTTCATCCTGTTAATTGTTGGTCTTTATCTTTATCATCTTTTTTTTTTTCAACTTTTGTTCACAATCATGTAAAGCAACGCTCGAAATTGAAGAGATGTTTTATTGAAAACCATACTAAACTTGACCTGTTTTCACGCATTTTTCCCGTTATCAAACAATTTACAAATACTTTCCCAGAAATTCCCTGCATCCCTAAGTATTTGATCAAAATCTATTTCCAATCCTTTCTTTTCTGTTCGTGATGAATGCATACTCCAACTGTCATCTGAATTTGACGGTTTCCATGTATAATTTTTGTAGTTTTGCAGTTTTATTGTTTCTGTTTCTCTGTTTAATTTTTCGGGAGTGGTTTGAGAGTCGTTACAATTGCATGTTTGGTTTGGGTATTTGTAGGTATATTTATTGTCAGATGATTCGATGTGGTTGGTTAATTCGAACTCTTGGAGAGATTTTAGTTTTTCGAGGGGGATGTGAGGTAGAGATGGGATATTTCGAATTTTTGGACGTTGTGAGTGAAGTTCTAATGATTCTGGTTCACGGCAGGGAGGAATAATTGTTTCTTCAGTGGGTTCTGAATTTACTGAAACTTGTCTGTATCTAGTAATGATTGATGAGATTTATAGTCACTGGTAATGATTTTACGATTGATTTAAAAAAACCTTTCATATTCGTGAAGGCTCTTTGTCAAATACATTAATCAATATTTGAATTTCAAAAACTATTTACAAAACAATGGATTCCGACGCGTCGAAAAATAAAGATAAAAATGACAGAGTTATGTACAATGAAGTGCATGCAACTTTCGAACTCTCAAAATCACGTTTCCCATCAACACCGCATTCCGAATGCCGACATCTTTCCGTTTATTCGTCGGATTCAATTCCTTGTGGATTTTCCGTATCGATATCAACTCGATCGTTAACGCTTTCAAAGCATAGTCGGTTAATCGTTTCAGTTCTTTATTGTCTCGAGGCTCGTTATTTTTTTCTTCCAGATTCAAATCGCAATCGTTTCGGAAGATCGCAATGGGTGAGATAAGAATTGCTTCGTCGTTTTCGAACTCTTCCACGTCGCGGTCGACTTTAACGCGTTTAGCCGGGATATCAATTTTTAACGGAGAAGGGAAAAGAGTTTCATCGATTCCTCGAGTTAGTGTTAATTTTTGGCATTCTTCTCCATCATTGCGTTTGTGTCGGGAAATAAATTGAAATGGGTCTTGTTGAGAAATGATTGGTGTGGTTAAACCATATTGAAACGAAATCAATATTTTTTGAACTTTTTGGAGATTTTTGGAGGCTGTGATGGGGTTTCAATTTGCCACAGTTTCATGACTGCGTGAACAAGGGTTCAGGTGGAACAATGTAACGTGAAATTGGATGTAAGATTACTCATCTGATGCTTTGATTGCTTTCATAATCTCGGAAATCATTGTGATTTGTTTCAAAGTTATGAATCCTTGGCATTCTGGACAACAAAATTGGCAGTTACAAAAAAGAACAGATGACACGCTGCGCAAAGTTGTTGTATCAAAGGATGTTCATCAACCAAACGTGCGGTTAAGACGCGCACTATGATATCAGTTAAAATATCTCAGTAATTAACCCTGAATCTCCACCGTGATTCTGGTGATTTAATCCCGGTTTGCAAGGACTCATCGGTGTAACAATTGTGATCATAAAATTTTTCACCTTGCCGCAAACTTATAAGCGGCCAACGGAATTCATCCACAACATCAAAATTCCGCATTGAGGATTTTTTTAAATTTTCTTTATTTATTTAATCCTCTCTAATATTATCGCCTAATCTTGAATAGTTTATGAAGTCGGGTATGTTTTAATCTTAAAATTTTATTAAAAAAAAACGGCTTGTGCGTCAATAGAAAAATACCCCCTAACTAACCCCGTATTTCTTCATTTCTTTTTGTAAATCCCCCCTTCGTTCCATTATAGATCCCGTGATTTGTTTACACCAGATCCCTTTAGAATTATCCTCTCGAGAAATTAGATACGGTTTTAGTTGGGAAAATAATTTCGAATTGACCGATAAAATGTCTTCCACCGCTGTAATATCAACCTGCCCTTCACCATCTTCAAAATCCTCCCTCCCCGCTTTAACAATCCCCTTGCGGAATTCTCTCAGTACTAGACGTGCAAAAGTTAAAAATAATAAGTTAACGCTTGCAGTACCAAATTTACACCTTCGCCGACCTTCTCAAACTCCGCTTTCGGCGTTACCAATAGACTTAGGAGTAAGAGCACCTCATCCATTAGGACGTCAAGAAGTTATAGCTACTTTATCCGCTCAAGATTCTGGGTATTCTGCCGATTTCGATAAGTATCTAACCGGACCGATTTGTATATTACCAAACCTATATTTGGGATCGGAACATAACGCTAGTAACATGGAAATGCTAAAATCCCTCGGTATTAGATGTATTCTCAATGTCGCCAAAGAAGTCAACAACCCCTTATTTCGAGCATCCTCCCCACTAAGAAAAAGCTGTTCGCGAAAATTTAGCGCTAATAGTGTCAATATTAAATCACCTAAAGCTTTATCGCCAATAAAGTCACCCTCCTCAGTATCCCCATCTCATATTGTAAAGATTTCACGAACGCGAAATGAACCTCGAGGTCTTGAGCCGTTACGAATAAGATCTTCGCGAACTCCTCCGACTTCACCACGACGAGTAATTTCGAACGAATCTCTAGATTCTCCGACGCGAATGTTTACCGGTCTTTCCTTGAGAAGTCGAACGCCATCACCAACAACATACGGCCCAAAACCTCTTCATTCGATATCCGGTCACATTGGAAACGTTTCTGCAACATCATTAAACTCGACTGAATCAACTCTGTATACACCAAGTACTGCTTCACCTTCCGCCTCACATATCAACCGAGCCTTCGTGTTTCCAGTGATAAACGTCAACGACCAACACTACGATCAAACAATGTCCTCACCCACCACACCTACAACTCCGACGACACCACTATCACCAAATTCGATGGTCTTACCTGTATATAGAAAGTTGTATTGGGAACACGATGAAGAAATATTACCTCATTTGCAAGATGCGTTCGACTATATCGATGAAGCACGGAATAACAACATGCCGATATTGATAAATTGCCAACAAGGAGTCTCACGGTCAGCCACGTTAGTGATTGCGTATACAATGAAAACCTTACGATTACGACTAGCACAAAGTTACGCGTTTGTAAAGTCAAGGTCACCACATATTTGTCCAAACATGGGATTGATGAGTCAGTTGGCTGTATTTGAATTAGAGTTATTTAAGGATGATTGATTACACATTATATTATTAAAAAAGGAACATTTTTTTTTCTTATTTTATTTTATTTTTTTTTGTTTTCTTTATTTGTTTTTTTGATTGTTAAAGCTTTTTTTATTTTCATTTCTTCCATTTTTGTTTTTTTGTTTTCTGTTAGAGGTTCCTTTTTTTTTATCACTTTTATACACTTAGACGGGGAGGATTTAAGGGGTTATCGATCTTTTAGTTGATTTCTTTGTTTTGTGGACTGTTACATTTTAAGGAAATCCTAGGATTTATGACTTTAATAACTAGTAAATACATTCATTTCTTTTTCAAAGTATTCATCGAATCTCAAATTCACTGTTCATTGGTTCATGAACAGTCAAACGCAATAAGAATTCGTAGCGTACGTTTTGACATTTAAACTTTCAATGGTTCATTCTCGGTGATATCATTCAAAATAGTACTTCACTTCATATGACAAAATAGTGTCAAAATCAAATTAACACTAATTGCAAAATGACCGATTTAACTCACCGTGCAATCGGTCCAAAAATCTACATCAGAAAGACAGATATTCTTCAAGGAATACTTCAAAAACAAACTTCTTTTCGAAACACCCTTGGAACACATCGGCGACACTGAACCCGTACGTGAGTACATCGCAAGAAGTCATCGCAGAGAAGGCAAAGAAGAATACGAGGAATCCAGTAAGTCCAAAATCCCCAAATTCATTGAAACCATGCAAATCGACATGACCACGTTCAAAAAAGAGAACCCAGACGATTACAAATCCTTCAACGAATTTTTCTTCCGCGAAATCAAACCCGAAGTTCGACCTGTTGGATCACCCGAAGATGAAACAGTTATTATTTCTCCCGCCGATTTTCGTTCAACCGTTTTTGATTTATTGCAATGTGCAAAGGATTTGTTTATTATGGGCTCGCAATTCGACGTTTTTCATTTACTTGGCGGGAAACCGCACGGAAATGTAATTAAAGAGTTTGCTAGTGTGTCAATGTTGAATGCTCGTCTGGCTCCTCAGGATTACCACCGCTACCATGCTCCTTTAAGCGGGAAAGTCTGATAAAAGCATCGTTTAGAAGGAACTGATTTCACAACTCGCAGAGAGACTCATTGGAAAGTGATGTCAACGTGCTTACGGAAAACGAGCGTGGGGTTGTGGTTGTTGATGGCGATGTGTGTTCGTATTGCTTTGTGTCGATTGGTGCTTCTGAGGTTGGTTCGTGCGTGACCATGGTGAATAGTGGAGATGTGGTGAAGAAGGGTGACGAGATTGGATATTTTCAGTATGGAGGATCAGATATTATTGTTTTATTTAACAAACCGGTGAATTGGGATGGATTTAGAGAAGCAGTCTCGAGAGGGTATGGAAACGTTGGTGTAAGTAAACGAAGCAATTGGAAGAATTTGAGAAAATTAAAATTTTTTGCTTGTTACTGTAAATAGTTTGAAATGGATGTTTTATTATCCGCAATAAATTGAAAATTGTTGTATTCGAATCATTTTTACAAATAAAATTCTCCTCAAATTGTAGTCATCCCAATTTCACCTGCAAAACGTTCGATTCTTCTTAAATACATGTCCTCCTCGATGGTATTTTCTACCACAAATCGAACAATCTGTACAGTTTTCGTCTGTCCGTTTCGCAATACTCGTCCCAATCCCTGCTTTTCAGATGCAACTGCGTATTCTTCCTCGTGAGAGAAAAACGGGTGAAGAATGATACAGTGGGAAGCTAAGAAAATAAAAAATCTACAGTTAACGCATACTTGGTGAGATTGGAAACAAATTATACCTTCCGTCAAATTTAATCCACTCACAGAGTCTTTAACTGACAATATTAAAACTTTAACAGGTTTCTCTTCTATTCTGCGCCCGTTATTCGATTTCAACGATTTCTTGGTCGCAGTCGATTCAACAACTTCAGCTTTGCGTTTCCCTTTAACATCCGAAGCTGATTGTTCGCTCACTTCTTCAACTGCTTCCGACTCAACCGTCGTCTTAGTGTTCAAACCGTCCCGAAACATTCGAAGTGCTCGTTCACGCTGCATCCAACCACCTTTAACTTGCGCATTCTCAATACCAAACGTTCGCAATGCCGATGAGACCAACTCCGCCAGGTGCCACCACTGAATAAATATGACAAATCGGTGAGATTCATCTTTCTCTTCTTCTCTTCGTAGATAAGCAACAAGTTCCCTAATTTTTGAACCAAACTAAAAAAAAGTTTTAGTACAAGTAAATCTATGCTCCTTTTATACTCAAAAACCTTGTTTGGGTTCAATTTCGTCTCATCAGATTCATCAAATTGCTCAAAATCAGGAAGCGAAGTAGATTTCGGGGGTTTCAATTTCATAATGTTTTGAAACTCGACGGGTGCTCTACATGTCGGGCAAGCACGCTGGATTTTCACCACTGCGTCCGTACACATCCAACAATACAGATGGCCGCATGGAATGATTCCCAGTTCTCCCTTTACCGAATCCTCCAAACAGATCGGACAATCAAAATTCGATTGTTTCGAGTATGAATCTACGAAATTCTGGAAGAAATTGAACTGAGTTTGCACTTTATTCAAATCCACTTTCAGTTCCTTGGTCCGAGTTTCATTTGTATCAATCAACATTCCAGTATGCGCAACCTGCAAGTCCGTTTGTTTTTTGTTCTCCATCAACCTCAATTCCTCAATCTTTTGCTTATATTTATTCAACACCTTTCCTTTCTCTGATATCTCATCTTGAAGTCGCTTAATCTCTTTCGCGCGTCCTTCCTGAACCTTTGCCGTAACTTCTTCGATTGTCAAAGGTTTCAATCCGATATCCGCATGCTCGAAATTTGTTTGATAGTGATTGCAAATTCGAAGTATTCTCGTTTGATCGTATCGCCCATGCTGGTTCGATGCGGAGAGATAAAACAGATACTCGTTGGGCGTTTGTCGCACGTAGATTGTTTCGAGGATGGGTTTGGGATACTGAATTTCGGGTTCGTTTCGACGTACGCGATTTAGAATGTACCTATATGCTTCGAAATCGGGATAGACCCAAGATTTGGTAGAATTTGCGCACAGAAAGTTTGCAAATTTCCCAACAATGTCGGTTTTCTCCAATCTGGGAGTTCCAGTTAAACCCCACAACTTATCACCGGACATCAAAACAAGTTGATCGCAAATCTTGGCGGATTTGTCGGTTGCCTCATGGAATTCGTCGAATACAATGCGGTGAAAATGAATCCAAGTGAACGCGAAGTCGCCTTTCGTCCATTTATTTACAAATCGCTCAACATCTTCACGCTTTTCCATGTTAACATCTTTTGTAAAGGCGGCCAAATGTCTTCCACTTGCAACGTAGCCCTTGTAAGTCGTGCTTGAAAGGAAATTGTACGAGATCAGAACAATATCGCACTCAAGTACATCCTTCAATGATGTAGCCAAATACTGCGCCTTGCCCTTAATCTGAATAATCTTCAAAGAATCGCCTAAACACTTGCGGATCTCTCCAGACCATTGTTCACAAATATTTGCGGGAACCACTATCATGGTAGCTCGTGATCGTAATCTTCCACCTTCTAACGTGTATTGGTAATCGTCCAACTCAAAAGGCCGAGTGTGATAAAGAGCTAGTATTATGATAGTTTTTCCTACTCCAGGTTTATCCTATTTCAGTTCAACATCAATAATTTGTAAAATATCAGCAGTAACGTTTATCAAACCGCAATGATCCCGCTTCTCATAAATTTCTTATTCTGCATTAGCTCATCCATAGTCCCAAACTTCTTCTCTGAAACATCAACATAATAATCGTCATTCAGCTTCACGATATTTGGAGAATACGAAAGTGTCGGTTCGCAATCCTCGATTCCCTGCATCCAGGCCAATGTGCGTAACTGATATTCGAAAAGTTGCAGTTTGAATGGATTCTCCAGCTGAGGTGATGGAATCAAGTCGAAAGTGTGGGGGATTTTTAAATCCTTCAACAAACTGGTCGTTCCGTCCTCAATATTCTCCAACAAAAGAACTGATGACTTATATTTATAAGCCCGCCCACCATTCGCCCAATATCGCGCTACATACGGGTCGCTCATGGAATCAGGTGTCTCCAACGTTGCGAAATCTGAGTGTGGCCAACGAACTTGCAAACGCAATTTGTACAAGTTTTCCGGCAATCTTTCAGAGTAAAACCAGAGCTCGCATTTCGTATCTAAAAATTCATCAGCGTGAAGCAACGGAAATGATTTTGAAAGCCTGTCGGACAATAAATCTACATCCCCCGCGCCGTCTTGTTCAACGTCTTCCTTTATCGCTAAACAATACTTGAAGCGCACTACTGTTTTCGTTATCACCCGCTCATAACCACGTAGTCCTCTTCGATATGCATATGAATGGTGGTCGTAAGGAACATGCTGAAGCTTCACCAAAGTCGGGGGATTCTTTCGTAACACTTTGCGATCGTTCGTTGACAACTCTGCTACCTCTTTGTAACTCCCTTCAATATCACACATAACGAGGAAATTCACAAGCACCGGTTCTTCCTCGACATTTGGTGGGATTTCAATTTCGGGAAATTCGTCCAAGTCCCTGTTGGCGTCGTTCTCAGAACGGAAAGAGAGACTGCGTGAGAGTGGCTTTTTTAACGGAGCGGGAGTGTTAGAGGACGAAGATTCACCGGCAATGTAGCCCATCTTTTGTTCTCAATTTTGGTTTTGGCGATGTTTCCGTTACACAGTAATTTGGCATTGCCCAATTTGATTTCAATGATCCCAATATAATAAAGAATTGTATTTTAAATTGTAGCTTGCTCACGGCTTCTCATTAATCATCTAAATTCAAGATGACCTGTGAAATTGGGAATTTCTAACTTGAACTGATCGTAAATTTAAGGCATTCGATATACTTCGACCAACAAACTTTAATTCACAATTAAAAAATTACAAGACATTTAACTATATAAATAAATTTGGTAGCAAATCAGATTTATCATCCAGGATAAACCGTATTAGAGTCCTTTAACATTCCTGATATTAATTTCATCAGTCGTAACCCAAAATGTATGCTACAGGATTAAAAAGAGATGCTTTTAAATTAAATACGAATAATCGATCTAATTTTAGTGACTCAACATACTGTATTGGTACAGTAACAATGGGCAACTTTGATAAAACTAATTTGAAGTTTTGATCACACTTCTCGTTGTAAGTCAACGTCAGCGCTACAGAGATTCCGATTCCCAACCAAACATTCAGAATAATTAACGCTCCCTCAAAACACAACTTTCGACCCCACAGAGTTTCTTTTGAAATGCTCGTAAAACTGTTTCGTAGTGGAGTATGGGACTTTCGGCTCGTGTTCGATGGGTTGCTTTTTCTTTTTGCTGTTGCTCGGCAACAGATATGGCAATGAGCTGCTAACGTAAACTTCAGATGTGATGTGCAAGTATTTGTTCATCTTTTGCATGTCAGTTAACAGTAAGTGGTGTTTCCAAATTCGCATAACAAAGATGAAGGTGAGAATTTGGTCCAGTAATCCAACGTAGAGACCGAAACCGGCTTGAAGTAAAGTAACAAGATTTCCGTCATTGGTAAAGAAGGGAACTATCGTTGTTGCTATCCCAAATACAAAACAAAATGCGGATGAAATGTCCAGACTACAACACAATTAAAAAAAATCACAGAAATAATTCGAAATTTACCGGCCAGGGTTGGAAATTATAAACTATGTTGTAGATGAACTTGAAGCAAATTTTACAGAATTTCGTTTCAAAAAATGAAATACCTTTAATATTCTGAACCGATACTGATACATTAATAGATACATTCCCATAGAAATTACAAACGACCCCTGCCTTTCAGTAAATCCAATTTGGAAATCATTAAAATCATATCAAAAACATATCATATGTAATTGTCGACAAATACCAAATATTGAACGCAAAGTTCACTCGATTATACCATACTATTTCTGGGTCATCATCCTTAATCACACCAGCAACTTTCATTTCCTGCACTGAAAAAAACCACGCCATGTCTCGCGAATTTTGAAATAACAAAAAATCAAACCACAACTGTGTCGGAATAAACAATAATCCGAATGTTGAACAATATATCAAAATTATGATATTGAATCTGAAAAAACAACAATCGATTAATAAGGAAACGACAATATTTCATTTTTTCTTGTGTGTTATTTCACCGATTTCCTCTATAAACCAAACATTGTTTAATCGCGAATATTAAATTCGCTCCACAACAGAAAATCAAAATCAGCAAAATTGCGTATTCTCCAAGTGTTGAGTCTTCCCTGAGTATCGTTTGCTTATTTACATAAGACTGAAATAATTCAATTCTGGATTGCAACATTGATTGGTTTGTGGATTAAACCATATTTCTTTTATTCATTTATGCAATTCGCAGCCGCACTGAGTCGAGTTTAAAACAAAATCAAACTGGAAATTAACTATGATTAGATAAATTCATTGGGTCGATAGATTTTCTTTTCAATCCAGGTTGATTTGTTCCTGATTTTCCGTCCACGCTCGTAGAAGACCCTTTTCGTAAATCCGCCAAATTTACCTTGTTTGTTAACTTGAAGTTGCACTCGTTTTGCGATGGTGATGATAATTTTATTGAATTTTCTCGGCTGCGAGCAACAATATCGTTTCTTTCATCATTTGATCCAATCGACGTGACTCCTATTACCTGCGTTTCCTGTTGATTAATATTGTTTGGTACAGGCCGCAAATTTGATATTTTATCTGTGTTTTCAGCGTTTTTTAAAACAGCTGTGATCTTTGTCAATAACCGCATTCCATAGAAGATGCTGCATGAATTGTTAACATCATGAAAATTAAAAAAAATTATAAAAAAAAAGATGATGCTTACTGTAATGGAATACATATTATGGGAATCCTCGAGAATAAGGCATTTAAATTCAGATATTCGTCTTTGCCCAATAGTGATATATAAACACAAGCAAAACCAACTCCTATCCAAACCGGTATAGAAATTGCAATAATCTCAAACGCAATCTCACGAAAAAATTTGTGTTGACGGAAATATTCCTTAAATGTTTTGTAATTCTCCGACCGTACCCCAATAGATACAAAGGTATCAACATGATTTCGAATTTCTTCCTTACTTCCCGAACCCGATGTCGGATTTATTTTATAAATTTTTTTGAGTAATCGGGGTTGAAATTTGGGATGATTTTTCCGTATTCTTAGTGCGAAAGTAAAAGATAAAATTTGATCGACAATTCCTACATGTATCCCGACTAATGTTTGAGCAATCGAAGAAACGAGTTCAGTATCGTCCCAGAATATAGAAGAGATGGTGAAAATTGCTAATATGCAACCGGCAGCTATTGATATATCGAATCTGCGTAGATTTGTTATATTTTCGTGCCATAATAACATTTTATTTTTAATATATTATACCTCAGAGCCGAAGGAAATATAATCTAAATGGAAAAAAATTTGCTAGTCTAATATCACTGAGTTGCATAGCAAAAATTCAAACCTTTATTGATCGAAACCGAAGATGAAAAGCGACAAAATAGGTTGACATTGCCAAGACAAACAATATTTGCCTAAAATTGCATAAATGAGGAAGTAAATAAACATTGAAAATATTTACCACGCTATGTAAGTAATTTTATATTGATTAATCCACATCATTTCGGTACCTGCTGGCTCAATAATCCCATCTGCGTTCATTTTACCGATTTGAACCAGCCAGGACGGATCTCTTCTGTCGCTATACAGGATAGAAAGTAATATAACGTGGGCAATTACATGAAAGAGTCCAAACGTAATGGAGTAAACCGCAAACATGAAATCAACCCTAATAAACAAACCCAAATTTGGATTTCAAGGTTATCAATATACCAGTTTTTAATATTTATCTCTCGTGGTTCTGCTTACCATGTTCTTTTATTACAAATCGCTTGCATCCAAGAAATAAAAATATTCTGAAATGTGAAAACCACTAACAACAATAAAATAACAGCTTCTACAAATATTGTTTCTTTTCGTGAGATTGCCTGCAATAATTTATACGAATCTTGAAGGTGCGAGGTATTATCGATAGTATTATTCATTAAAAAGATAAAATGATTGGCGATTTTTGCACAAGTTTGGTTTTATTAGATATAGTTTCTCTTTGGTAACGGTTTCATAAATTTTTAGAGAAAAGGATGTCTTCCCATACCAATAATTTTTCATGTTTCAAGTTTATCTCTTCAATTCCACAAGATTTCGATCAACCCCGAAATTGACCTTGAAATTGTCGGTTGTGATATAATCTCATGGTTAACGTTTCAAAATGATTATTTGTATTGAGAAAAAATTATCAGACCAAAAATATGTAAATCGTAAGAAGATTAAGAATAGTCCAACGTATATGTTAAAAAGCAACATACAAGCTTATGCCCTCCACAAAAATTTTTTAAACAGTTAGTGCAGTAATACTCGGTCCAGGTCCTCGAGTTCTAGTCGTTTCATCAGACGGTGCATGCGCAAAATTTTTGTCGATAAACTCTTCATCAAACTTTGCTTCCTTATATTTCGCTCTTTTTGGCATGAAATACAGCATTAACAAGTCAACCAACGTACTAGCGATCTTGGTTAATGCTAATCCGGCCACAAGATTAACTAATAAAACTTGGAAATCAAACTAAAAAACGAGCCAAATGAGAAAATCGAATGGTTTGGGAGAATTTTATAAACGTACAACTCCGACGGATCCGAATTGTGTTGCGATTATACGGATTCCATAGCGTTTGTAGTATGTCGTGGAACCATCGGGATTGTTTACGTGGTCTTGAATCCGGTACTTGGTAGCATTCACTGAAAAAACAAACAGGAGTAAAAAGAAACTGTCGGAAAATTGAAAAAACTCACTTTGAGCAGGAAGGTAAGTGTACCGTAAGAATTTTGCGTCCCCAACTTCATTTTCATAGTTTATAGGTACTGGAAACGAAATGAAAAATTATAAACTAGCTTCGAATGCTTTCTGACAAACGCACCTGAAACGATCATCCCGGTCGATCTCCAAGTTTCATTCGGAGAAGTGTCGGGCGCATTCGAAACTTTATCCAAAGAATTCAGCGCACAAGATGAGGCATGTAATAACTCGCTTATAGTTAATACTAAACAAAAGAATAACAAACTATTAAACAAAATAAAACATCAGCAACAACTTAATTCATACTGTCCAATCTGGTTTTATATTTTGCATAGGTTGCGTCTCTCCCTACAGTATACACCGTATTTAACTTTAAAAAATAAAAGAAAAAAATCGACAAAATCAAACTTACGAGTCTTATTAAACTCAATATCCAACGACTTATCATCTTTACAAGCCGACACCAACTTGCCATCCATCGAAGTTTCATCCTTCAACACCAATTCCACGGTTCCCGTATTAGAAAGTTGTGTCCTGACATTATGGTCCAACATCACGGTGATATCTTCAACATTCGCTATATAATAACTTGTTTTGCTTGGAGCGTCTTTATAGGCTTGAGGCGTACATTCCTTTGAATTCAGGGCGACGATTATACCGGTTTCTGTGCTATTTGTAAAGCATGTTGATGGAAGTGGAATCGTGGTGGCGACTGTAACTTTGGTCGTTATGAATATGGTGTTGACTTCGCCTGCGTAGGGAAATACTGAGATTAAAAAGTAAGTGTCTGTATTGCGGATTTTAAGTAATAGTGCTTTTTTACCAATATCGTCAGCGCCCCAGAAGAGACATCCGGAAACTTCTGGTGCTGAACAGTAACTTGGGATCGGTAGTTTCGCAGCATTGAGTTCAGCAGTGAATCGTACTGAAGATGCAATGGGTGAGGACTTTCTCAGATATAACTGCGAAGCTAAACTCAATATAAGTAAGCGAAAGTGATCAACCAATAAAATTTTGCCGAACGATAAAATAAAAAAAAAAGATACATACTCACGGTGTTCACAATAACATACGCAAGAATTCCAATCAAAAACACGTAATGGATTAGTCCAAGTATCCAATCTTGGACTTTAACGATTTTCACTGTAGAGTAAGAGAGGGCGGAGTCGAGTGCAACTTTGTTCAACATTTGTCGAAGGAGAAAATTCTGAGGGGGTTTTTATATGAGAAAATTTCTATCCAGGCCGGAGAATCCACGTGGTGTTTTAAATTGTGGTGCTGTATCTCAGGCTGAACTGAACTGATACCTTGACTATGCTGCATCGCGGCGCAATTGATAACGTTATTGATTGAAGGGGGATATTCCATAAAACTAATTCAGCGGATATCTCGAATATCTGAATAAAATCGAGGTTTTCTTCTGCCTGAAAAATAACCACTTTCCGCAATTTTCCTGTCACTATCGGATTTTAAAGTGAAGTACAATGTCTTTCAAAATTTGAACGTGCTCCTGATGCTCGGAGTTACCGTAATAACAATATAATAATTATATTTTCTTTTTCAACATAAGCCGCCACCTTCCCAACTCACTCTCAACCTTATCCAAATCACCCTCCAACTTTTGTTTCTCTGACGCTTTCTTTGCCCTCTGATGCTTTCGATTAATCTAAAAAAGCCAAGAAATATCAACACACTCCTCAAACCACAACAAATACAAAAAAAAAAAAAAAAGGAAAAACAAAAAAGAAAAAAGAAAACTCACATCAGCTTGCTGTTTAATCAACTCATCAATCTTCTTCAACACCGCCTCCCGATCAACAACAGCCGGTTTACTCTCCACTTGCTCCTCATACTTTTCTTCCTCTCCAACCAACCCACCGCCCTGTCCATACTGTCCACCTTGTCCACTAACACTGTTCACCGCAAAATTCTCAAAACTCGTATTACTCTCTTGCACCTCACTAATCCTCAACGCATTCAAACTATCCTGTAACCTCATCGGCGTCGAAGAACTATTCGTACTCTCCCTCCGTGAAGTTTGGAAATACTGTGAATCGCTGCCGTCTCTGTACTCCATGAACCGTGTTTGTCGTGGTGTTAGGGGTTCCATGAACCGCGAACTTCGTGGGGAGTTATAGGAAGATATGTCAGGGTGAGACGATTGGGTTGTAAGGAGTTCGGAGAGTAAATCTTGGGATGTTTTTAGTGTTTGGAAGTTTGATGCGGTTTGTAGTTGGAATTGCTGTTTGGTTGTGACGTTAATAATGAGAAAGTGGGAGGATTGATGAAGTATTAGAATTACCTTGATTTGGGTCGTGAGATTTTGGTGATCGTATGATGCTTGACTGTAACAGGATAAAAAATGTTAGAGGGTAAGAGAAGATTCGAAAGTGATTAAACTAACGCTTGGTCCTCTTGAACATTTCTGATTTGTTGAGCAAGTTGATTCGATAATCCGTGGTTATGTTCCTGCCATTTCTTTAAATCGCTGCAATCTTGCATGGTATCTGATAATGCTTGTTCTAAATCTAATATCTTCTGCCTTGATTCTTTAGAGACATTTAGAGAGAGGGAATTAGGAAATTACATGAAAGTACCTGTTTCTTTCTTTTGCAGGTTGTTTAGTTGGCTCGCGACACCATTAGCATGTTCATGCAGCATTTGAATCTAAAGAATTTGGAGAGTAAAGTGTTAACAAACAGGAGACAAAAATAATTCGCAACATTCAATACTCACTTGTTCATCTTTAATCTGTAACTCGACTGTTTGTTTCTCGCCCTGCTCATATAACCGCTTAACAACCCTCTCCAACTCTGATATCCTACTCAACGCATTCTTCATCGTTTCCTCAACCGGGAAATCATCTTCATCCGCCAAAAAACTTCTCGTGGGGGTATGATACTGATTCGAAAATGTACGTGAGTATCGTTTTTGGTTTTGTGGGTGTGGTGGTGGAGTGTACGGTGAGTATTCGTTGGGTGTTTGGACGTTGACGTAATCTGATTCTTCGTTTTGGAATTTTGAAGATTTTGCGGAGTTTGATTGGTGTGCTGGTGTTGGATGAGATTGTGCGATAGTGTTGGGGTGGTCGGATGGAATGGGGAGTGGAGAACGTTTGAGTTGTTGTGGAGGAGGTGTTGGTGCACGTTCATCTAAATGTTCGTATGCTAACAAAGAAAACAAATTGTAAAGAGCAATTAGGACTAATAGAGAGAAGAAACATAATATATACAATTGGTTTCGATCAGATCTTTTGCGAGGAGATACTTGTTGGGAGCGCTCAAGTTTTCCGTGGAAATCCTTCTGCGGGCGAGATTAGATTTGATATTCTGGTCATAGTTGCTGTCTATTTTCTGGTTGATTGAATTTGCCCGGCGGATTTTGTTTTGTTGGTTGCTGACTGTCTCCCCATTCACGCTTTGGTGGCTGGATTTCATCTCGTCAATGGAAAAGCTGTCAAAGCACGCTCGCAATGCATGTTTTGATCACAGAATGAGAAATTGAGTTTGAAAGTCGAAGAGTGGAGTGAGAACAAGTGGGAATTGAAGTGACAACAGCTTCCAAAACCAAGAGCAATTTTGAAATTATGCAAATATTAAATTAAATTTTGAAAAAAAATTGGAATTTTTCGCAAAATTAGCCAATGACGATAAATGAACATACATGATTTAAAATCTGAAAGACAAGAATATTATTATAATTTTAACTTACAACCAAGTAAGTGAATAAAGATTGAAAATGTACTTCATTTTAACCACCATAAACAAATATTGCTGAAAATAATACAAAAAAAAAATACCCTTGCATCAATGCTTCAACAAAAATTGAACTCTGCTTATGCGAAAGGGAAGAAATAAAATTAATTTAATGACTTTGAACTTTTAGAAAAAACACCACTGATTAAGTTATGGAGACAATTTAAAATAATTATTATTATTATTATTTATTTGCCCTGAATAAAATATCTTTGAAATATGCTTTGATTCAAATTTATAACTGTGATCACATTCTGATTGGCATCATTATCGCAATCAACATGAATCTA
This sequence comes from Nowakowskiella sp. JEL0407, assembly GCA_027600645.1. NCBI lineage: Eukaryota > Fungi > Chytridiomycota > Chytridiomycetes > Cladochytriales > Nowakowskiellaceae > Nowakowskiella > Nowakowskiella sp. JEL0407. The sequence continues at coordinate 51,784 of JADGJK010000058.1, forward strand.
TCCATGGAATCTCGAAATCCAGATTTAAATTCTCCCTCGCAGAATGAACCACATGAATATTCTATATTTCTCAACAAAAACCTCTCTCCATTACATTACGCATATTTCGAATCACAATCTCTCTCAAAACTAAATTCCATCCCGGCAACCTGCACAGACGCAATCGCCGAACTCACCAACCTCGAAACCAAACTAATGCAACTCCAACTCTCTCAAAACTTTGAACAACAATCCAAAACCGATCAACAAAATCTCTTCGCAGTCCGAGATAATTATTTGAAAGCTCGATTGGTAGATGAAATAAATTCAAATTTAAGAATTTTAGCACCAAAATATTACGGTCATGAAATGATGAGATGGAAAAACGATTCTGACGTTAGCGTGGAAGAGTTGAGGTGGCGATTGAGTGTCGTTGAAGCACATCGGGTTAGATTAGAAGACCCGGAAGTTAGTCGTGATGCGTTTGAGCATTTAGTTCAGGATTTAGTCGTGAATGATTTTCGAGGAGTGACGGATAGTCTGGTACGGGCAGAAGGTAGCAAAAATTCTTGGAATATGATACGAAATCAGTCAGAGGTTCTTTTTTTTATTCTTCCGTTTATTAAATTTAAACTTTATGGAAATTGCCTCAGATTCGACGGAAAAGTTGGAGAAGAGAAGCATTAAACTTGAGCAGAAGACCTGCGTCCTCTCGAAGCAGAAGAATTGCGTTTGCGAGTTCCGATCCAAATCTAAATTTATCAAATGATCATTTATTTGACGAAAGACAAATATCGAAAGATGATGATGACGATCAAACGGTTTGGTCGCCAACACATTCATCTCCAACCTCATCGCCCGTCACAAGATCGCAATCACCTTCTCGTGCACAACGCTCAAATCACAGGCGCCGAAATAGAACAACAGAAATGTACACCGTATCATCCAGACTTCGGAAAACAATTTCTCAGCGAAGATTGGAAGCGGATTTGGCAGAAAAGGAAACAAAATTACGAATTGAAATGAATAACAAATTCCGAGCAAGACCGGTTCCCGTAACTTCCATAATTCCAAGGTACTCAGACAACGAGTTTGCTTTTCTGGATACGTATGTTAATACAGTGTTTATTCGCAGATACGAAGAACTAATGAGATCGAAATCAAATAAAAGCACACGAGTCCGAGCCGAAAGAATGAAAACTCTTCAATCGCAAGTTCAACCATTTCAGTTAAGCCAGTCGAGACACGCAGGTGACGACGCAAAATCAATTCGCGCCTGTAAATGCTCTGTAAGAATTAATCATTGGAAATCAGTTTATTTGACTTTCTTACAGTTTCAAAAAAAAAGACAAAATTAGCTTCAACGGTAGAAAATGCGTTAAGTAACTTGCGTAAAGAACGAGAAAAACATTTAGCGCATCAAACGACACAAAAAGGACCTGGTAAGCTTGTTTCGAGTGCAGCAGAGGATGGATATAAAAGAAAAATGACAATTGAAGGTTGAAATGATAGCGCTCGTTGTTTTCTTGATTAACTTTTTATTCACCAGAAAACGAGAAAAAGAAATATCTCACAGAGGAACATAAATTTCAACCCGCGATTAATCACCACGTACCGGATTTTGAAAATATCCATAGAGAATTCGAAAATAAAATGAGCGAGACGAAAATTAAATATTCTCCAACAAAGTATAGATTTGATTTTTCCCGGTTTTCTTCAATTCAATAGTTTTTTTTATATATAAGGCAAATGCCGTTCCCTGGTATTGAATTACACCACCAGTCCTCGATAAATGCAGAATCAACAAAGCCGGAACAAAAGGATAAAACTCACGTTACACCTTGGATACCTTCTGGATCGCATTCATCCACTAAAACGGAATCACATCCTCCAACTATAAAGCAAAAAGCAACCCCAACAAAAACGCACGCAAAACTATTGATAAAAGAAACAATTTCACATCAGCTAAAATCAGAAAAGGTTCGGGAATCGATTCAGCTATTAAGTAAAGCGGAAGAAGTAGAAAAACAACGAAGACTTGAAAAACGGATTCGGAAAAAAGTAATTAGGCAAAAATTTAACAAGAATCCTTTGTGGACTTAATGTTTTAACTTTAGGAACTCTCAATCAAGATTCAAAGCAAAATTCAATACGATAATACACAAAAACAGAAGGAACGAAGCCTTCAAAGGAAAAAATTTAAAGAGGAGCAACGACAGCGACAATTGGAATATGAAAAATCATTAAAAGAAATGAATGAACGATTGGATGATCGGAAATGTCTATTTGAACAAGAGGAGTTGAAGAATGCTCAACAGAGTGGGGAAAAAGGTACTTGGAGAAATTTTAGTTACGCGAAGATAAGCGATAAACCTTTTGTGATGTATTTAGTTTTCCAAAAAATTGTTGAGAAATATGGTTTTAATCCCAATAAGTTTTAATGACAATATTGATTAAAACTGGAAAATTTTTAAAGACACCGATTGCGCTTTTAATATATATGATAGTAATTAGCTTTTTTCATATACATTCGATATTGAGGTCAAGCATGTTTTGCGTGATCCCGTTTCCGTTTTGACACTTGTTTGACACATTGCAAAAAAAACCGAACGATTTGTTAGCAATGAATGTTAGTTTTCTGAAACAAAGCGGCGTGAATCTTTCGGCGGTTTCAATTTTCACATTTCCTGTCACCGGCCGAGGCCTGAAAGCAGAAAAACCCTTGAAGAAGGGAGATCCAATTTTACGCATTCCTCCAAACTTGTTATGGTCCGTCGAAAACGCCTTCAAGCATCAAAAACTCGGCCCTGTATTGAAAAAATACACCCTAATTGACGACGACATATTGGCAATATTTTTGTTGTACATTAAAGCACACGGAAAAAACAGCAATTCAGCTCCTGACCGTGGACGATACAATCATATCGTTGCGTTTCCTGAAACCTATACGTCATCATATTACTTTACGGACGAAGAGCTGACTTACTGCGCTGGAACCGAAGTACACGTTCTGACTCCACGGGTTCGAGAACAAATTCGAGAAGACTTTGCGAAACTGTATCAAATTGTTTTTAGCGCCGATCCGAATATGTTTCCGCCTAATGTCTTTAACGTTGAACAGGTACGAGGAAAATTTACTTTACCAGACAATTACGTTGAACAGTTTTTAGTACGCTTGGGCGATTTTTTCGGTATATTCGAGATGCATGGATTTTCAAATTACCCCTACGAAGAACGTTAGAGTATTAGTTCCGTTTGTAGATATGTTCAACCACTCCCCTGACGTGGAGACATGTCATATGATGGATGGGAAAGGACATATCGTTGTCACTGCTTCACAGAATTACGCTGCTGGCGATGAGGTTATGTCTTGTTGGATAATCCGTTCGAAATAATTTAATGTGGTTTTTTATATAGGTATTTATCAGTTACGGTAAATTCTCGAATAGTAAAATGTTGCGGTTGTACGGATTTGTGATTTGGCCTACCATTCATAACAGTGTATCGCTGGTGATTGGTACACCCGAGATTGCTGAATTTTATACTCAAAAAGTTTCGCTGTTCAATAAATGTGGGCTTCCCGTCGAGTTTACTGCCGAGCTGAATCTCGCTGACCCATTACCTAACAAAGTTCTTCAATATTTACGGATTCAGAGGTTGGATGCGACCGAGGTTGTTAAAGCTATTGCGGAAAATTCAACGCTTGCGGAGAAGATTTCTGATGAGAATGAAAGAGAAGTTTTGGAGTCGTTGCAAGCTGCGGTGCGACATTCGATTGCGATGTTTACGTACAGCGAATCAGAATATGTTGAATTGATTGATCATGGATTGGAGAAATATTCAAACAAATGGATGGCTGCGGTTGTTGGCTTGGGCGAATTACAGATATGGAAGAAGACTTTAGAGAAAATTGAAACTTTAATTTCGGTGCTATGAGGAGTTGTGAGGATATTTGTTGCAGATTAAGACATTTTTATTCACTATGCACATTTTCCATTTGTTAAAAGAATATCCAGCAATACTTTTGATCCAATCCATTTTTTTTTCTGAAATCTGCTTTCAATGTTCTATGCAACCGCGAGAAAGGATGGAGCAGGCTCAAACCACAGGATTAAATATTAAGATGATTACCGAATTCGACTTCTAATATTTACACTGTTAACATTTATCTTCTCGTTTAGAAAGAAGGAGAAAGTGTGAAACGTAAGTGATCAGAAATAATGGGAAAATCAGCTTGGTGTACAATTAATGAAGTCATACAGAGCCGTGGCACAACAAATTTTTGAAAAATGGATCCATTATCCGCAATATCCACACTTTACACAGTCGTATGTTCTTTACAAACTAAGGTCTCCCAAGTTACGGACGCACAACTATCTCTCGAAGAATTAATATTCGACTTGAAAAAAATCCAATCGCTGTACGAGAGTGTTGATGGGAAGCTGGACGACGACACGGACAGTTTTGTGTTGCAACGAATCGAAAGAATTAAGCAGACATGCGAGCGTTGCGCTAAATACATCTTCGATCAGCCCGTAAGCAGCAAGGTCTCTGAAACAGATGACACACAATCCACCACGAAATCGAAAAAGTTCGGTAGTAAAACCGCCCGGATTGCTCATCGATTGTTCATGAAAGGTTACGGAGTGATGAATGTCGAAGGAATCCAGAAAGATCTTGAACGCGCAAAGTCGCAGCTCTCGAGAGTAAAGGAGGAAGTCGAAAAAGTAAGCACCACATCGATCACCCCGCCGTCTTATGAGCAAACACCGAGTGGCACATTCGAGATGAGTGCGATGGACAGTGTTTTAGGAGAGACAGTAAAGCTGCTGCTTCGAAGTATGAATGAGAAATGCGATGAGTTGGAGAAGAAGTTGCAACGTTATTCATTGGTCAGTGAAAAAGACTTTGACGATGTGGAGCGAGAAAAGGAAACTATTATGAAAGCAATTCGTCGCGAAAATTACTCTGTATGGCGCACGATACACCCTGAACAGATCACCATTGAAGATCTACCATACGAAGTAATACGCTTTGTTTACAAGTTTCAACCGGTTTTATTTAAATTTCTTACAGAAATACTTTCCTTCATGGGCACGAGTTGTTTGCGTTCTCGAAAATAAGGTTCTTCCACAAACAATTCGTCGGTTGCCAATAGACCAGTTGGACGCTGAAAATATCGATCTTGAGTCGTGGAGGGTAATTGAGTAATTCAATGTTTCTAATTTTTCTTTTTAATCTTTCCCCCAGTTTTTGTGGGTTCCAGCTCTTCGAGAGATCTTGGATCCGTTCAGCAACGGATTTGTACACGTCAGTGAATTCAATGACTGGGTCGGCGATCGATCTTTGAGCGAGGCGCTGAGTCAATTGATACTCTTATCCTCAGGATATCAAACCGTCGTTGAAACGAAAATGCTTCGCTGGGATAAAAGTTTACATCCGGATATTGAATCACCAGCCCACACTTACGGATGGATGTCGATGTGTAAGGTTGACAGATGCGCATTGCCTAGCAGTTTCTGCATTTTCAACATGGAGGAAATTAGCGACTTAGCCCAAAAGGCGGACATGTCTATATTTGCTTCATGCCCTTCGGCAGTCGTCGAACTCACTTTTTTGAGCACCGGACAACGTCAATTGAGAAACCTGTCGGAATATTTGCGGCCTCTATGGGGTATTCGACTTGGTGCTCAAATATCCATAAAATCTCTCGAAGGATGGAGCGAGACTTACACTATCTCAGAGTATTTGGCCCTCCCAGGTGGAAGCTATTCTGTAACAGCAATTCACAGTATGTCCCCAAAAAAACCGGAAGTCACTTTTCGAACTCGGCCAATTTTGAAGCCATCGGAAGTACACGAAACTTTGCGTGAACTTCTAGGGGATACTTTTACGGAATTCCATCTGTTGGGTTCGAGTGACGTGTTTTGGGAAAAACCAAACATGGGACAGAAGATTCAGGTATTTTTAAAAATTTATATTTTCACTGATACTAAACATCTGTATTGGGGAATTATAGGTTATTGTTAACGATGTTTGGGAGGATTACCGGGTCGTTGGATTTAAGAGCTATTCCACAGAAGATGACGATGCTTTGGTTTTGTGCGAGAAATGGAATAGAACTGACAGGGACGTTGATGATAATCCTTCCTTGGATGATGATTCAATGGGATTCGATAACTTTGAGAATCTTGCTGCCACCGATAGCGCCGCCACTTCTGGCATCCTTTGGAATCCCTCGCACAAGAACTTTAAATTCAATATCCGACCGTATCGATGCCTTGATGTCGGAGACGCCGTGGAAGTCCCTGTTATTCACGAAGACTGTTTCTGCAAAGTCCACGACCTTGAAACTTCTCAGCTTTACGTACCAGGTCGAATCGCAAGCATTGATAACGACATGTATGAAATCGAATTTCCACCGCGTGTAATGGCATTTTTGTGGTGGCCGGGTAACCCAAACAACCCGCACTTGAAAACAAGCTATAAAGACGCTTTGAGTAAATCTCGAGTATCGGGACGTAGAATATTTGTCCACAGTGACCGCGTGCGTCCGCAAAGCTTGGGACCGCAGCCCATCCTTGGTACTTCGAGTAGTATTTCGTCAGATATTAAAATATACCAGGGATCAAGGAGTGTTGGGCCGATTAAAGCGCTGGAGAGGATGTCTTGGAAATCTTACATTTTAAAATTATTTCATATTTGATTTTTTGGCTAATGCATGAATTTTGTAACATCTAATGATTTTCAAATACATTTTTGGAACTTTCTAAAGTTATTGGATGAGCGGCAGATTCTTTTGGAATTGTGCCTTGTCAAAATCAACCGTACCACAACCACCAATTCGTGGTGAAACTGATTGAAGGGTAAGCATTTAAACTCGGAATATCTGATTTACTCGCTTACTCAATATTCGGATTTTTTGTTCAACAAAATTCAACTCTATCGAAATTATAGAAAGAGTTTTCAGCTTCCCCCCTGCAATCAATTCAGTCTTTTCCCAGCGATAAATTTTATATTTTTAATCTGTTCAATAATTCTTTTCCCTCCCTTTTTTCTTGCAGCTTTGTCACCTACATAACACACAAAAGAACACTACAATGACATCTCGAACTCCTGTCGGCTCAACCACATCCTCCGCAAACCCACAAACCAACTCTACACCAACCCCTGGAACCCAACAAAAACCGATCCAAGTAAAACTAGTACTCCTAGGCGAAGCAGCTGTGGGAAAATCGTCGCTAGTCCTCCGATTTGTAAACAATGAATTCCAAGAGAACAAAGAACCAACAATCGGTGCGGCGTTTTTAACGCAAAAGTGTAAATTGGAGGATAAGATTATTAAATTTGAGATTTGGGATACGGCCGGTCAGGAGAGATTTCATTCTTTGGCGCCAATGTATTATAGGAATGCACAGGCCGCTATTGTTGCTTATGATATTACGAAAGCTGTATGTGATGAAGAATTTTGTGGGAATTTTTTTTTATGAGTTTTGTTTCCTTAATTTATTTATTTTTTTGGAATAGCAATCGTTGGATAAAGCGAAATCGTGGGTTAAAGAGTTACAACGTCAGGCGAATCCAAATATAGTTATCGCGTTAGTTGGAAATAAAACCGATTTGGAAGCTCAGCGTCAAATCCCCACAGAAGAGGCACAAACATATGCGTCGGAAGCAGGATTATTATTTACGGAAGCATCCGCAAAATCAGGAGAGAACGTGATTGAAGTATTCACGGATATTGGTATTCTGCATATATTAAAATTCAAAATTTATGCAACAAATGTTAAACCTTGCTTTCATAGCTAAAAATATTCCATTGGAGCAACTACTTGCATCTCGAGCGCGAACGGGTGTAGGAGCAGGTTCTGCAAGTGGAAGGGTGGATTTGAACAATAACAGCAACCAAGCTCAACAACCTGCGGGTTGTCAATGTTGATATAGCTTTGGACATCACTTTTCTCTTATAAAAATTCTACCGTTTTTACTTTCTTTTTTTTTCATAAACCTCTTTAGTATTTCTTGTTTTATGTTTTTTAATTCCATTTTCTTTCTTTTTAAAACATGCTCTTGAGAAATGAACGATCACGTTTGTGGGGTATCAATATTTGGTTGCTTTATACTTTACTTCGATCCGAACACTCCAGACATGATTTGAGTGAAAGTAGAAGATAATCCGAAATTAGATTCATTTGTAGTTTGATCAACGACAGACTCCAGCCATTCCAATGATGCTCGAATGGACTCACTGTTTGTAAAACAAATTTCAACAATTCACGCAACAAGGCTTCAATGTTTTATACTTACATTTGCTCTGAGAGGACCATCACACCGTTCATATCATGACTAAGTTCATCTACAGCGTTAATCATTTCCAGAGCTCTCTGAGTGGCAGATTCCGTTTCGTTGCATAATTCTTGAATACTTTCAGCGTGGATATGTACAGATTGATACGTGCTTAACGACATCTATAATAGAAAGGGAAAAAAGTTCAGTAAATCGTATAGAAAATTTGTGGTTGTGAAAGTTTACGTCGTGCATTTTGGACCGTAGTTTCGATAAATACTCGTTCAGAGTAATAGAAATATTTAGGGCCTTCTTTTCTAGATCGTCGAGGAGGGTTGGGTCTAACGGAACAGTCGTGGAAGTTGACTTTGCGTCGAATGCTGATTGAAGAATTGACTTTGACATTCTCACAAACGGCTGTGTTGTGTTGATTCCCGCAATGACTGATCTCACTCCTGCTCGTAAACGTAATATTATCGTTCTTGGCGCTGGTGTCCAAGGTCTCGCTGTTGCTTGGTACAGTTCAATAAGACTGAAGAAGTAAATTTTAGCCTAAACTTGAAATTTACGTACTGCGACATACTCAAACAGCTTGTTGAAATCCGGAGGCCACAATGTCTCCATCTCTTCAAAATCATCACCCACGTCCCCTGAAACAGACCCATACTACACATCCCCAAAAGCCGGAGCCAACTGGCAATCTTACGCAACCTCCAACGACTTGCGATTGCAAAGTTTTGATGAAATCACGTTTCGAGCAATGTGGAGGTTATGCGATACCGATGATGGTGCGTCGAAGGCAGCTGGGATCATCAAGACGAACGGTATTCAATATTTCACCAAAAAACCGAAAAATTTTAAGTTTCCTTGGTACTGCGAGAGTGGGTTAACGCCGAATTTTAGAGAGTTGGAACATGATGAGTTATTGGATGGGATTGAGTTTGGATTTCAATTTGATACCCGTGAGTAGTCCGGGATATTTTGAAGATTGAGTGAATTCTGCGATGTTTTTGGATAGTTTTAATCAATGCACCAAAGTTTCTGACTTGGTTATTGAATAAATACGAAGCTCTTGGTGGCTCTATTGTTTTAGAAGAGACGACGAGATTGTCGGATTTATATAACCGAAATCCGGATGTTGATATCGTAATAAATTGTTCCGGGATTGGTATATTTCTGTATTCTCCGCTATTGAATTGATATATATAACTTATTTAGGTGCGCGAACTTTGGGAGATGTTGAGGATCAAACGGTGAAACCAGGTCGAGGACAAATCATCATTGTTGATGCACCGCAAGTTAAACCAACGATTTCGTTTGATATTGGAGATGTATTTGGAAACAGTATACTTTATTATATTTTGCATAAACTCACAATAACACTCATATTGTTAGAGGAAGAAGTTACCTATGTTATACCAAGAGATGACGGAACAGTGATTTTAGGCGGAACTTATCAAATCGGAAATAGGTTCTCGCAGATATTTTGGATTTTTTCGACGGTTCTTTAATCAACTTGTAAAACAGTGATTTGAATCCAGACCCAGAAATTGCGAAAGGGATTATGGACCGCTGCATAAAAATCTGTCCCGAATTGTTATCTCCCAACGGTGACAAACCCAAGATTTTAAAGCATGTGGTTGGATTAAGGCCGAGTCGCGACGATGGGATTAGATTAGACTCTGAAGTGAAGAGTAAGTTCTATGACAATTTTTTGATCAATTGTATTTGAGTGATTGTTTCTTTACACGTTTGACAGTTTCAAGTACGGGTAAGGCGGTTTTGGTGATTCATAATTATGGACACGGCGGGTATGGATTTCAAAGCAGTTTTGGATGTGGTCAGAGTGTTTTGGGAATTGTGAACCAATATTGCGGAACGATTGAACCTACGCTAAATTCATTTACTTCCGGTAGCGTTTGAAAAAGATGTAATCTTTGAAACTGGCGAAATATATCATGTATATTTTCAGCGATGATTGAGCACCCACCGCACAAATACATGCAATATACCCACCTGCACCAAGAGAAAGTGTTGAATGTCGTGTAAAGTCCCTTTGAAACGCTGAGATCAACTGCAATTGTTTGTGTGAACAATGCGATTGATGCAATCAGATTATTCAAGAACAAATGCAGGAAACGAGTAAAATGCACGTCCAAACACGATTAAATGACAGAATATTTGTTTATGCATAAAGGTGAGGACGTATTAAATCATCCCCACTTTTCCATGGCGATATGACAGCATGTCAGTTTCTTTGTCACAAATTTCTCTAAGAATTTCAAAAATCACAATCGACAATCCCCAAAAGAAAAATGCCATATCTTTAAAGATGATGCAGGATTTCTCAAACTGCGTGGACACATTAAGTAAAGATGAGCAAGTTTGCGCCGTAATTGTAACAGGCGGTGACAATTCTTCATTTTGTTCCGGGTTTGGTGAGTTTTAAGGGCTTAAACGCATTAATTAGACTTGAGCATTATCTTTTAGATCTGGGAGAAACCAATTCGTCAATTGCACCACAAGAATTCGCCGACAATATGAGCAAACAAATGCAAACAATTCTTCTCAAACTTTCCACGCTCCCGATAATTTCAGTCGCAGCGGTAAATGGATATGCATTGGGTGGAGGTGCGGAACTTACCACAAGCTGTGATTTCATTGTGACCGATAGATCGGCAAAGATTCGGTTTGTTCAAATTCGAATGGGTGTGGTTCCTGCGTGGGGTGGTGGAATGCGGTTATTGGAAAAGATTGGTGCGAAGGAAGCGTTAAAGTTGTTGGGAACAGCGAAGTTGATTACTCCGGAGACGGGATTGAGTTTAGGACTCGTTGATGCAGTTGTTGATGAAGCTGTTCAGGGTAGTAATCAAAACATCAGTTGATGTGCTTCGAGGTTTTAATTTGAAGATTTGAGCAGGTGCCATTGAATATTTGGATCAGTTCCTGTATGAGACTGGAAAAGATGGAGAAAGGATTGAATATGGTACAGAGGTGATCCGAGGAATGAAGAAAGTGATAAATAACGCTAAATATCATGGGATAAACTATGAAGTTGTTGAAGAGATTTTAAAAGTAGAAAGAGAGGTTTTTTCAGGACTGTGGGGTGAGATGGTGCACTTTCAGCTTATAATTTTACTCTAACATGATATTATTAAAGGTGGTCCTGCAAATTTAAGAGCCATTGCAAGTTGGAAAAAAAAATAAATATATCTTATTTTTTGCAGCAAAAAAAGTAATTTGAAGCATTATAGTTTGATAAATGAAGGATCGTTTGCTTGTCGCATAATTTTCAACATTGCTACTTTTTTTTTTTTAACATTTTAATAAACCCTTTGACTTCTGTTAAAATAATGTGGATGTAGTTTTCACTTATGTTTTCAGCTCAACGCGTTCTGTCAATTAAAATTGATGCAAACACTTTTTTCCAATGAAAAATACACCAAAATTTCTTTCAATTTAAGATCTCATCGGCGAGATATTCCCATGACGTTCTAAAGGTTGGTGCGATTTTTTTTTGTTCAAATTCTTCAAATTATCTCACACCTTTGCGGCTGCTTTGGAAAAGTCACCACTTCAAAATTGAGGTGGCAGTTTCTATAAGACTCTGTAAATCTTTGTTGAAAGCCCCGCATTCGTACTGGTATGATTTGAAATAAGAAGTTTGAGAACCGCGTTAACGCGTTCACTGAACAGTCAGTCCATATTTTTAGTCAAAATTATTTAACACTTTTCACTCACTTCTAAATTCATTGAGATGTTTTAAAATATTGAAAAACTATTTGGGACAGCAAATTTTGAGAGATTTTTTCCAATTCCGCTCCTATTATGCAGGAAAATATAAACTTGGCCAACATAAGATTAAATTGTTAAAACAGAAGTTTCATTATAGAAGTCAAAAAAGATAGAATGAAATGCAAAATGTAGATATACACCAGGGATGAAAGAAAATAAAATGAATCGTGAAAAACATAAAGTAAATAGAGTTAAAAAAGAAGCTTTTAAATCAAATTCTGATTCGAAGAAGTAGATAACGGCCGAGAAGGGTCATCGTCAGACGAGGGTGATTGAATTTCATCATCGATAGTAGGTTTAACGTATGCGCTGTCCTCTGAGAAATTTTCTCCTAATTTTCGCATTCTTTGCGATATTTCGTTGATATCCGTGATTCTTGGCGATTCCAGTTGTCGGACATTATTTAGCTGCTGATCTGAGAATTCGTGGTGAATTATTGCTGTCTTCGGGGTTGAAGAGTCGACATCATTCGTGATTTGTGGGAAATCTTGAAGAATCGGTTCGTGGGCACGACTGTATCCGCTACCAGAATCATCATGAGGGAAATCACCGATCAAAACTGTCCTTTGATCCATAATTGGATTGAACATCATCGGTGTAGCTGTTTGCTGCATCGGCGGTGGGTACATTCCGGATGAGGATATCCTTTTAGAAAGATTCGTCATGTTCTGGTAAGCCGCCATTGTGTTTGGATTTGTTGGTCCGAGTATCCGAGTTAAACGGTTGAAGCAATCGGCATACATTACTCGTGCAACTTCCATGTTTCCCATACGCTCGTACAACGTCGCCAAGTTGTTGAAAGTGCTGATCGTATCCAGATGATCTTCTCCTAACGCAACAATTTGATTATTCAAACATTCTTCGTAGTATTGCTTAGCTTCAAAATATCGTCCTTGATTAATGCAAAGGGTCGCGATAGCATTAGTTAATCGCAGCGTATCATAATGGGACGGACCGAGTCTCATTTTGGCAACAACCAAACACTTTTTGTAAAGTTCTTCCGCCAAGTTGAATTCACCCAACTGGTCATGCAAAGCGGCCAAATTCATCATCGTCATCAACGTATCCAAATGATATTCGCCGAAATTTGTCGACCGAAGCGCCAGACACATTTGATTCAAAATTTTCGATTTCTCGAATTTCCCTTGTTTCATGGACAACGCCGCGTAATAATGAAGGGTTGTAAGCGTGCTCTTATGTTCCTCAGATAATAATGCTGTACGACGTTTTAAGCAATCTTCAAATAACGGTTCAGCTTTATCTAACTGTCCTTGATTCGAATACAACCTCGCCAAACTGTGAATCCAATCCAACTCGCGCAACTGGTTGCGACCATCCGCATGCGACGCAGAAATCTGATATTTCAAAGTCCTAATAGTCCACTGTCTAAACACCGTACCCAACATTGCATCCAAATCACGAAACCCAATCGAACTCCTAATCGCACGATGAATACCATTCCGATCCTGTTCGTGAAACGCAATACTACTCTCCGATTTCACTCTCGCTAATATATTAAAGAATTTCAACGGATCGTCTCGCATCGTTGTCAAAAACCTTTGGTTTTCTGATTCCGTCATGGTAACCTCAAATCGACTGTTTGTTACCGTTGATACATAAATTTCATAAATACACCATGCGCGGGTTAAAATTACTGGATCGTCCCATGGTAACATAACGACGAGGGTTTGGTGAATTTGGTTGATTGCGTTGTAGAACGTTGTCGCCCACCACTGTGAACTTCGGTCTGGTGCGAAATGTTGAGAGTTTGAGAATAAGTCTATCCAAAGTATAGGGTCGTTTAATGGAATTTGTTCGTATGTTGCGCGTGATGGGGAATCTTCATCTCCGCAAATACAAGGATTCATACTTCTCCTTTTTTCTTCCAAAAAAAAAAATCAATTTTCTCACGGATTTTGATTATTTGTCGGAACGTACCTGGTCGCTTACCAAAATTCTCAGGTCTATTCAACGTAATAACTCCATCAGGAGTTTCATTGAAGAACAGGAAAATTGCATCAACCAAATCCAAAAATTTGTACTGCCATGCATGAGAAATAAACCAATTCGAATCTCCAACGTAATGTCCTTTTCGATTAGCCGCTAATTGTTCACATAGAGATTGTTTCGAGCGGAAGGTTTGTCGGAAAATGAACCGGTCGCTCACGTCCTTTGTTGTGAGTCCTTCGAATACCCCTCGACCTCCATTTTCGGCGATGAATACTTTCAGATAAGATAATCGTACTCCTGTGGTTGAAAAATTCATAAATTTATCGAAATGACGGATTTGTGTTTTGTGTGGAAGATATTTTTTTTAATAGGGGTAATGGCTTAGCGCCTAATCATTGCAGATTTTCAGCCTGAACGATGAACGATGACTGGAAATTCGTCTTGTGAACATAATCTCTAATCTAGTATATTAATTTACTCTGACTGATAAATTACTCGATATACATTCCTCCCTGCTACTGCTATTCTGCCCAACTGGATCAGTCCAAGCAAAACTCCCTTTAATTTCGCTGTGTCTATGATTTTTAATAACGCATTAATCCCCGATCAACCATTACAAACGTTACAAAATAAAAACCTGTTTTGACTATTGAGATTAATTCATCCAACGAGAACACATCCGTATCATTCACCATTCCCGAATTTAATCGTTTATCTAGAAATTTTTCCACGAATTGTCAACTCACTGAATAGAATAAATGAAATCTAGATATTATACCTGTAACCAAATCATTAATCTCTTCGATAATCTGATCCACACTCTAAACAAAAGAAGTGTATCAATACACAGTAGACATCATTGAAGATTCACAGATTACATTCAAAGACAATTGTGCTTTCAAATAATCAGGCAACGACGCAAACTCTATTGCAGTCAATCTTGGTAAGAGTTGGCCCAGAAGTGAATCGGATGTCCTCAAATTCTTTGAGCCACTTCCCGCAGAACCAATTGAACCAGACGAAGCCGACATATTCTGATATTCGTATGGGAATTTCTGAGAAATTGGAGTAACAAACGAAGAACGTTGTCCGAATTGCGGTGATGTGGGAGTATATACTTCGTTGGAATGATTGCGGTGGATTACAGGTGGTGTGTGTCCGGCATCTGATAATGGATTGTAATAAGACGTTGGAGGAGTATATGCGGCATTGGTTGTGAAATTGGGGACAGGTGGAGTGTTTGTGAAATTTGATTTTGCGCCTGCTGATGCGATGGAGTATCGATTTGATGCTGGAGTTGAGATACTAGGAGCCGTCAGAGATTTTGCAATATCAGATCCATTGTAACTTCTGCATAAATCCGCTTATCAAAAAACGAAGAAAAAGATGTTTTGATTCAACATACAAACGATCAAGTCCAGATGGTCTGCCAATTGTACTCGGAGAACCCGTTCCAACTCCGCCTAACAATTGCTGAGCAAAGTCGGATATCTCCAAAGACGGACTGGGCGGATCCTCCAATTCCGTAGGTTGAATATGCGGTATTGCCGTGGAACTGGCTTGTGATGATTCAGAACCCTTTGAATATCGTGACGCTCGAGGTGTATCGCTCGAATCATATTTCGAGAATTCAAAGTCATCGTCAATCGTTTTTGGATTAAACGTAGGTATTTTAACGTTATAGGGATCTAGAATAGTATGGGGAAATAGTACGAGTTGAATTCCAAAAAACAAAATTCAAGAGTCTCGGTCACCTACCGTTAAAACCATATTCAGCCATGTACGCGCAGATCATCCTAATTTGAACTTCCATCTGTAAAACCCGGAATAAGTCTCACATGTTTGAAAATTGCCAAAGTTTTTCAAACCTCGTCCGTGACCTCTTCAACATCTTTATAAAACTGGGAGCTCTTGGGTAGATTGTGCGATAGCAAAGACAGATCTTTTGCAATTTCGGAACACTCGGGTAACAACTTTTGTCGAATGTACTCCGAACCCTCGGGAGAATTTGTAAACGTATTCGAAGCGGAGTGTTTTGAGAAGCTTTTCACTTCTGATTCCAAGGATTTTATATCGTCTCTGAGTTTGTTTGTGGAGTTTGTGAGTGCTGTGAATGTTTCGATAATTTTTGTTGAAAGCATTTCGAAAAGGCGACGATTTTGCTAAGTTAAATTACAGAATTCAACTTCGATTACTTAAGAACGAATACGATATATCTCCCCTATAACACCTCTTGTCTGTTCTCATTTTAATCTGTTCCAAATTCCAATATTCAGATCACGCTTACATTTTTACATCTAATTAAATCATTTCAGGCTACTAGTAGTACTATCGTCGACTGAGAAAAATTGGCCAGTGGAAATAGATTGACAGGATTAATGATTGAGAAGAAGCAAATTTCATGCAGGAGTTGAATCTCATAGATCAGCAATTTTCAATCACAGGAAAAAAAAACAAATTTCAGCTGCGACTAAGAGCCTGAGACCTTACAAATAAACACTGAATTGCTACGAATACATGCTAAAATGCATAGAATCTATGAAGAGACTACTCGTCTTTTCACAGTGCTTCCTTATTGTACACCTGGAGATCGAATATCAATAAAAATGATGTACAAGGGCAAGATTTTGTTTATAGAGTAATGATTATATTCATCGATAATTCCGCGATAAGAGAAAATTTCTTCGTTGTCGGTTCTCCTCCTCCAGTCTTCCATTCCGCGGAATATGTGTCTCTGGATTATGTACTAATACCGTCAAAACATCCTTCCAGTATTCTTTAATCCGTGATAAAATGCTGTTTGATGGTCGCGGCGGTGGTGGAGATGAAGATGTGGGCTTTGATATATTTTCTTCGTGGTATTGTCTCGTTGCCGCAGGATCTGTAAAAAAGCTAGTTCCTATTGCGCATGGTGGAAGTCGAGATACAGAGTTTGTTGAATCTGGTTGCAATGACGGTGTGTGTTGGCTCGGAAGGACAACGATAAAGTTAACTGCGACTAAAGCTGGTTGTGAATTATCTTTGGGAGGAATTGATTCCAGTGATAACGGAATAGTTCCCTCTAGAAAATTCTATTGAAAATTAAATTGATAAAATTCGAACATTTAATTCAGGGATATGTACATACAAATTTTTGATTTTCAGCTGAATCCAACTCAGCGGTTTTCATAATGTCCATTTCAATCTTGTTGCTCGTTTGTCTCTTCCGCTTTCCCTTCTCCTCTTGCTTTGAAGCACTAGGAAGCGACAACTTTAAGAACCTCTTTGGCGACTCTGGAACCTGCCTTCCAATTTCCTTCGCCGCACTCTCTGCATTTACCCGACCATACACATTTTTCAAATCAATTTTCACTTTATACAGCTTTGGTGGATCTACCGGAGGAACAATAACCTCACCACGACGAATCTGTCTCAGCAACGCAACTCGATCTCTAGTTCTTTTAATCAACCACGTAATACACAACGAAACCGCCATAGAAATCGCAAACACACCCGCGAACGTCGTGAGATCCATAAAATCAAACAATGAGCGAGGTCTTCTAGAGCTATCTGGATCTGTGCCGTCGACGGGTCTGGTATCGGAAGATTTTTGGAGGTCGAGGGTTGTGAAAAAGCTTATTTGTGGGTTTGGTTCCAAATTTGTGATTTCGAAGAGGTAAAATCCGGCGTACCGGCGTGGGTCGGTTGCGGGGATGGAGAATTCTGGGGATACGCCTGATATTGGTGGGTGTATGCTGATTAAGTTTACGAAAAGTTTTAGATTTGGGTCGGACATGTTGATGAACTTCAGAGTTATGTCTGCGCTCCAATCGAAAAGCATCAGGTTAAAAAAATGAAGAAGCAAAGAGAAGAAACGAGTGAATATCACCTGATTCGCCATCATCAATGTAAGTTTTGAATACAGTTACTTCTCCCGGCTCTAAAACAAACTTAAGTTCCCCTTTCCAGTCCAACTGAATTCCTATTGCAATTCAAAATGGTTACTTTCAAAGAAATTTGTCCGAAATACATTTTTAATTACTTATGGGGCACATGGTGCGATTTGTTGTCAACAGTCCATTCGAACAAGTGTCAGTCGACGTACCAGACTTTTTACCAATATCCAACAAATTTGTATTATATGTACAGGTATTTGAGGTGCCGCACCAATTACAAAAGCTTCGCGACATGCAATCTGTGCAATCATAATGACCAATATCGCACCATGTCGAAGCTGAAAAAAAATTTTAATTATTAAACAAAGAAAGTATTAGAAAGATAAACCTCGACACGCATCTCGTTTTGGCAATGTTTCATTCTTCAGCGTACGAATATTCAATGGTTGTTTGAACAAATCTATAGCAAACATATCGTTCTGCAACATTCCATTTGATCCGCCGGTGATTATCAGCATCGAATCTCGCAGTATCATCGCATGCCCCATTCTTTGTTTTGATGAAAGAATCGGAAGGGAGGAATAGGTCCATATCCCGCAAGCTTTAAAAAAAATACAACCGTTAAATCTTCGTAATGGGACCTTGCTGGATGTTTACCGATATCATAAACCTGAATTTCATACGAAAAACAAACATTCTCATCCAATTGTAAGCCAACCGATGAAGCCGTCTGCCCACCAAACAAAACAATCTGATCCGTTCCACCACCAACCAAAATCGCCGCTGCAAAAGATCTTGTTTTCGCCAATGACTGAGACGGTAATCCTCCCGATCCATTATCAATCGGATTAAATGAATTTGGTTGCATCTGTACGTCCGGAGTATTGGAAATGTCTCCTTTATACCATAAGTTTTCGTCAATATCGTATCGGTACGTTGTGGTAATCTTTTGGGATCCAAGCGGAGTTAATCGGAACCCTCCGAAAAAGTATATTGACCTTGTGAGGTCGTGGTAAATTCCTATTCCACCATACATTGAGTCGCTGTTTGGAGAAGCCGCGAGCCATTTGAGTTGATCTTTAAAATCAAATTGTAAAATCAGATCTTAAATTAAACGCAAATATCCTCATTGCACTATTTACCTATATCAAAAACGTAGAGCTGTCGACTTAATACCTGATTCTGAGGATCATACCCACCATAAACGTAAATCTTCGCCCCAGTTAGACCATTAAAAACCAACGATGCAGATGTTTGTGGTGGCACGGGTTTAGAAGATGTACGGTAAACAAGTTCCGCCGATGCTCCAAATAACGGTGGTGGTCTGGAGCCTATCGGGTTTAGCGGAAGCCACATGTTTCGATCTGTGAGCGGAAAAATGAAATTGGTGAAATAAGAATTTGAATTAATTCATTAAAAATTCAAGAATACCGGGATCGTAAACCCAAACGTCGTTAGTGTCCCTGAAAATGGAATTTCCACCGTATATTACAAGTTTTCCTTTCACCATCCAAGCAAAATGGTTGTATCGTGCAGATGGTCGGATTTGAGGGTTTAAAATTTCTTGAATACTCCATTCGTTTGTTTCTAAAATATAATCTCATAAAATGCTGAGAATAGGATTAGTTAGTTTAAACATTACTGAAGTCGTAAATTAACAGATCGTTCAATTCCGATAGGATTTGTTGGTTTTGACTGGTTCGTCCTCCGAAGACATACATTACCTATGAATTTTAAACATTAAAATATTTATATTTTTGCAATATTTCAAAATTACATCTCGAGTTGAATCATACGTAGCTGAATGAAATTGTCGCGCGGAAAACGGACCGTAGTTCGTTGACTCTTTTTTAATAGTTTGAAGTTATAATCAAAATTTAATATCAACAATACTTACCATTCTGACAAAACATTCCCGAACGAAATGGTGAACACTCGCAAACGTTCTTTACACATTTCCCTGCATTTTTCCCATCAACGTTTCCACCTCCGCAATCCGAATCAGAACTACAGTAATTTAACGGATCTATAACCATGAAACAAAGACTCACTTAAAAAGAAGACCGCGAAACTTTCTTTATATTTTTCGCCTACCGACAAACCGAAAAACTCCGATAAACCCTTTCCCATTAACATCCGAATCAGTATCAAACGAAACCGACATAAAATTCGATTGCGAGATAATAATATCGGGTTGAACTATTTGCTGTTTGTCTGCGAGTGGTTGTCGTGTCCCACAAAGTTGAGCTAATTCTTGAGTTTGAAACGTTTCCGGTCCATCCCAAATATTTACGAAATCCCATCTGATTTATTTTTTTTTAATACAGTATTTTAATCTGTAAATTTTTCATTCTTACCCGCACTCCGTATCAAATATTCTAAATGTGAGCTATTGATCGATTCAAGATTAGAAACCGTAAAATCTCGAAACAAACTTAATTCCAAATTTAATTTACCACAACAACAAAACCAACAGGTCCTTCAATCCTCCATTTACAATTCAAATTCCCCGAATACGATGCTCGACTAGCAAACTCCATAACCGAATTATCAGAAATCACTCCATACATGCCACCACCGCTCTCACCCGGAACTCCACCACCAGTTAAATTCTTGTAATTCACATAATATTCTCCTGAACATTGCTGATCCTCAACGTGTTGCTGTTGCGGATCCGATTTCGGTGGGAACCAAGTTGATGTTGAAATATCTACGTGACGGTTTGGATCTGGCACTATTGCGGGGAATGTAGTTATTTCAAATGTATCGTTATTGGGTGATTGTCTTCGTGTGAATTTTTGGTCTGAGTTGTGGGAATTCGGGTGTGTAAATTCATTTTCGTTGAATGATGTTGAAGATGTGATTTCGATGGATGGGTGGAAAATGGGAAATCCTTGTTTATCGAATTCCGGCCAGTTAATTTTATTGGGAAGGTTGAATAACTGAAGCGGTTGGGATTGTTGTGGTTGTTTTTCTGGAAGTGGTGTGGAAGGAGATTTGTAAAGGAGTGCTGCGATAGCTTTAAGATTAAAAAGAAGGAGAGTAGGTAATAATCGAAATCGCATAATCATATTGTTTTAGAATCACATAAACCAACGCGTATGTAAAACAAAAAACGCGTCAAAAAAAAGGTGTATAAACTTTATCACACTTTTTCAAAATTTATAAAAACGTTAACAAAGATAAACTAACGAATATAAATTAGCAAATTGGAATATGCAAGTAAAGAATCACTTTTTTTTTTTTTGGAAATGATCTGAGGAATCTGTTAATGTTGAGGATCAAAGAAAGTAATTGACAATTGATCTTTTAAACAAATGAGTAAATAAAAAATTTATGAATTTCATAATCTTCAGTCAACATTCCTAACGCCCCAAAAAACTGCACTAAACATCTCAAATAAAGCTGTTTAACAAGCATGACAAAATAATTTTTACTATATTAATATAGAATTTAAATGAACAAGGATCATTAACAAATATCCTGTGTACTGGATTTACTTCAAAAAATTTGGATGGCGGGAAAGATAAGAATAAAAGATTTACCACACCAAGATTTAGACTTCCAATTACTAAACTTGAAAATAAAAAGAATACAAAATTCCATCATAAAAATTGTTATTGAATACTAGTCAATTTATATCATATAGTTAATGTGTAAAGTGAAATCAAAGAAAAATGAATGATAGCAATTTCATAATTACACAGGAAATAATAGATCTTTAAGGTTATTAAGACTAGATTAAAAAAGTTAGTAGTGATGAAAAACTACTGAAGAAAATTACACTTCATTGCAATTTATATCATTTTGTAGTAAAAAATTTCAAACCTGATTTTTCTCATAGTTGCCTGCTTATATAAGAGGCCAGACAGAATTTATTTATAAAACTTGTATGTATTCACATAACAAAAATTAATGATATCCATATTGCCATGGAAACTTCAGAAATAATGTGAAGATCAAACTTCAAATTTACTACTGATTGGAAATGAATAAATCTTTTTTTATTTTAATAAACCATTTTTCTCTTTCAAACACACTCAAAACAAAAAATATCCAACCACTCAAACAAAAAACAAAAAAAAAAAAAAAACAACCCATGGCCTCTTTACCAGCCTTCACCATTCCCTATACACTCCCTTCCCCTCCACTCCTTACTCCTCCAAAATAAGCTTCGTAACCTTCCCAATCGCAACAGTCCGTCCCTCATCTCTCAAAGTAAACCGTCCCAACTGCTCATAATCAGCAAACGTCTCCACACAAATCTGTCCACCCTGTGTCTCAATCCTCACAATAGCTTTATCCCCCTGCTTAATAAATTTCGGCGGGTGTTTGGTTTTTCGGCCGGTTTTCTTGTCTACCATGTGAAGTAACGACTATTTAAAAACAAGCGTAAATAAAACGTACACAAAATAATAATAAATAAGTTAATTTCATTTTAATTATAAAAAAAAAGGGAAATGAATAGCAGTTGACATACCACCAATGTAATTTCTTCAACGGCAGTATGTAAATGCAACACGCAATTCCATCCCGCACAAATGATACTCTTATGCTCAACGATCCCGATTTCCGCTTCGAAGGCTGTTACTGTGTGTACAGGTTTTGAGCCGCCGCAGAGTACAAATCCTGGCGTGATATCCTACAATCACACACCAAAAAAAAATAAAGAAAAAAAAAAGGAACGGTTAGAATTAGTGTGTGCAGGAGGGTAAAAGTAGGGTTATAGAGGACGTACTTCTTCTTCAACGTTTTTAAGTCGAATACGAACGTTATCTCCACTCTTCGCATTCTCAATTTCCTGATCTTCAATGTAAATCGTCAAAACTTCAACTTGTTTCTAAACAAAAAAAATAATCGTCAATCAAAACTCTTCACAATGAAATTCCAAAAATTTACTCTGTTGGGCATAATCAAAACTTGCTGTCCTTTACGAATCCGTCCGGATTCGATTTTTCCTGTAACGATCGTTCCCATGTCTTTGAATTTATCGGAGATTGGCATCATTAGTGGTGCGTCAACTTTTCGCGCTGCGAGTTCCATGTTGTTTAGGAGTTCCAAGAGTGATGGACCGCTATTGAAAAGATATAATTTGAATTAGTATTGTGGGTTACGAATTGTTAAGGAGGTTTTTGTTACGTACCTGTACCAACTACATTTTTCAGGAGTCAAACGATCTTTCAAGTTATCTCCGGAGAATCCAGAAACCGGGATATACTCGAGATCTGGAATAATATGCAAACGTTAATCTTCATACCCCTAAAAAGAAACGCATCGGTCAACAGACTCACCTTTCTTTTCCTTGAACCCAGCCTGCTTCAAAAACGGTCCAATCTTTTGCAAAATCTCATCATACCGTTCCTTCGACCACATAACAGTCGGATCATCCATCTTATTAACAACACAAAGCAACTTTTTTACACCAGCCGTTTTCGCCAACATTGCATGTTCCCGCGTCTGTCCACCTCGTTCAAACCCAGTCTCAAACTCACCCTTTCGCGCCGAAAGCACCAAAATCCCTACATCCGCCTGAGCTGCTCCACTCAACATGGACGGAACATAAAGTTTATGCCCGGGCGCATCTAAAATCGTGAACCGTCGTTTATCAGTTTCAAAGTACCCACGTCCATACTCTACGGTTTTTCCCTTTGATCGTTCTTCCTCATTAAGATCCATAACCCACGATAAATACCACGACTCTTTTCCTTCGTCTTTAGCTTCTTGTTGGTATTTATCCATCGTTCTCTTATCTACCATCCCGGAAAGGTACAGGAGGTGACCGCTCATGGTGGATTTCCCGGCATCGACGTGGCCGATGAAGATTATGTTTACGGTTTCTTTGCCATCGTCTTTCACGTCGCTGAAATCGGGTTCTTTGAATGTTGTTGTTGGTTGGGCGGGTTTCTTTGGAGCCGTTGGGGTTGATGTTGCCGATGGTTTTATGGTTGGTTCAGGGTCGGATTTTACTGGTTCTTTTGGTTCTTTGGCTTCTTTGGTTTCTTTTTCTTTGGTGGGTTCTTTTTGGGTTGTGGGTGCGGGTGGTTGGGGTTTCGGGGTGGAGAGAGATTTAACTACGGCCGGTTGTTGTTGTTGTTGTTGGCGGACGGCGGGGGTTGTTGTTTGGTTCGAATTTGCCGGTGGAGTCGATACGGATTCTTTATAATTTTCAATACAAAATGATCAATTTTCGGCTTATGTGGGGAAACTTAGCAATGAGTGGGATACATACGATTCGCGGTAACAGGTTTCTGAGAAGAATAAGATTGCGACGGGTTATAAGCTTGCTGCTGCGGTTGGTACTGTTGCTGTTGAGGGGCATAATAATTCTGCTGTTGTTGCTGATAGTAGGGTTGATGGTACTGGTTCGCGTAGGGTTGCTGGTACTGCTGCTGGTAGTAGGGATTGTACTGCTGCTGCATGTTCTGTGGGGGATACCACTGTTGTTGCTGTTGATTCTGATTCTGCAGCCATGAGGGAACGAACTCCTGTGCGCCCATGTTGTAGTTGTTGAGCGACATGCGCTGCGTCTGCTGCTCCAGCGAAGAAGCATCGTACGGGGTCGCGTGTCCTTTCTTTTGCTCCTCGCTCATTCTCAAAGAAAAAAAGTTTTTTGGCAAGTGGCCTTTTTGTTTGAAAGTCTCCAGTTGCTGTTCCGCAATCCAACAAATCCTGTGATCTTAATCTATTACAATCAAACTAAAAATATCTATAACAGTTAATGTACATCTTTAAAGTAAGATTAAAAATCATGATCATGATCAAAAACTGGTGAACAAAATAAAGATCAATCTTTTGATTAACAGAACAGAACAAATACAATGTTTGGTCACAGGAAAATTTGCTTATAATGCTATCCTGTAAACTTTTAAAATTATCAAATTGAGATGACAATTGTAACTTACAGCACCATCCCATTTTTGCTTTCGAACCAATTACTACCTAATTACTCTTTTTTTGTTTATTAGAAGAGACAAATTGACATCAGAAGAATAATTGCAGATCAAAATAGAAAAATGATGAATAACAATAATAGATAAAAACTCTTCCACATGTAAGCAATTATCATGAGCTTTTATGATTAATTTTCTCTTCTGCTGTTTATGCTTATAAGAATGTAGAAAAAAAAACCCCCCTCATTTTTACCCAATTGCTAGTATGACTCTAGCTTATTTCAAGTTGACTTACTCAAAGTTTTCTTTTTATATTGGTCATAGGAAATTGTTGGACATAGATAGAGCAACTTGCTTTTTTATATATTGATTTATAGACTAGAACAGAAGCCAATTGACATGTTTGTCCTTCAAATTATATACTTTCTTACTACCAGTTTTTGTGTTTTTTCTCCTAGTTCAATTGATTATTTTAAGATTTTTAAAACTATTCAACTCAAGTTAAGTTTTTTTACTAGATCTCAATTTTTAATTTTTATCTTATCACTCCCTCCCAAAATATTGCAAAAATTACTCAATACAATGTCTTTATTTAGAAAAGAGGAGTGTCAGGACTTCTACATTCAGCACCTTGGAAGAAAGAGCTTCAAATTTATTAATTTGCTTATATCTTTATTGTTGTGAATGTTA
>JADGJK010000059.1:0-77199 GCA_027600645.1 Nowakowskiella sp. JEL0407
TTTCCGTTCTTACTTACCATAGTTACTGCGGAAAAGACGGTATTATAATGATGCATTTCCGAAATCAAACTGTAATCAGAAATTAGAATTTGTAATAATATTGACTGTTCGTTTCTTACTTCTTGGGCTAGCACAGAATTGCTAAGGTATTTCTTCGCTTTTCGCAATATCCATTCGCTCACATTCTCGTCATCCTTCGCAAGATTCAACGCTCTATTAAGATCATATTTGTATTCATAAAACAATAAAAATAAAAATAAAAATAAATGCGCGTTAGTAACAAAAAATTTATACAAAAATCCTTACAATTTCCACAACTCCGCAACATTGGGATATGCCCGTATCAAGGAAAAGATCGCAAAGAGCGTATCTTGATAATTCGCAGATTCTTGGTATAAACTGTTCACTAGACTAGAAAAAGAAAATAGAACGAAATTACAACCACTTAAATGCTAAACGAGAAAAAATGCAATCTCTGCTACTCAAAGGTTATAAATCGATCTTTGTGATCCTTAATCTTCAGCAAATCTGCTTTCTTCTCCTTCGGCAGGGCACTTAACTCTTCTTTAATTAACAATCGCGTGAAGTGAATATCCTATTCGCAACAAAATCGAATTATTGATCAAAGTCTTTCACATTATTCATCAAAGTCGCACCTCGATACTTTCCATTCTCAAAAATTCTGCATGCGTCGCAAACGACGAAATGTTGAACGGATTCGGTTTCGACACACGATCCAAATAAGTCCCACACTTTTCAAATAAGCCTATCATTCTACTGGCGGCCAGCAGAGTTTCTTTATTTTGAAGATTATATCTTTCCAGCCGCAACGTGCTGTAAGAAAAACTTGAGACAGATTTCAATCGGCAAAGCAACAGAAACTCACTCCACAAGCACGACAAGAATCGAGTCCGCAGGTTTCAAATTTTCCAATGCTCGCTCATAAACATACTTCACATCCCTTAATTCAGCTTCGGAGGAAACAAACGTGTCCGTAAAGATTTCTGACTTTCGAAGAGTTTGCAAAATCGCGTAGTTGAGCCAAAAGTATACATCGACCTTCAATTTCGATCTCGATAACGTCGGATGAAATTCGGGCATATTCAAGGAAGGGAAAGATAATCCAAGAGCTATGCTGTAAAGTTCTAACGCATCATCAAGATCTTTGGAATGGTACTTAAACGTGAACGGAATCTTATAAAAAAAAAAGCTCATTTCATCCACTGTTAAATATCCATAATATACAATGATATTTACCGCATGGTATCCAACGAAACACGAACGAACGGCGTTAATCGTAAAGTGTATCAGCATACTCTTCAATCTTGTATCGCCAAGCTCAATCGCACACTTTGCCAATCCGTTCCAAATCGCAAAATTGTGTTTATTTAAAAATTTCTCGATAATGGACCGCATCGCTTCGTCTGCTTCGCCAGAGATCTAATAAATATTTTAGATTTGAAATTCAAAAATCTGTCGTTTCATTTTACACAAACCTGCGCAATTTTCAACTGCAGTATGTGCAGCTCTGGAATCCAATCAAACGCCTCAATGGCCTGCCTCACAAACAACTTCAACTCTTCTTCCACAAACTCGACTCCCGACGTTTCTTTCGTAGCCAACATAAACGACACATATGTTCTGACCAACGCAACGTAACTTTTTTTGCTATCCTCGTTTACCAACAAACGCCAAGACACCGCGATGTGACGAACCAATTTCCCAATCTGCCGAACTGTGACATCACCGTTCCCTTCCTCAACATCGCCAAATAATTGCGCCGATTTCGCTTCCCAATCTCCGCGGTCCAGCGTCCAATTTACGACAAACAAATCGGTTCTGATCAGCCAGTGGTTTGGATACCTATTACGCAGCGAAAATGGCAAGATCCCGTAATAGAGGAGTGAAAAGAGACAAAGCCAACCAAATGCAACATGCTCTCTCGTCAACAAATGATGGGCGGCCGATCGGGTTATCCTTGGCAATGCAGAATTAAAGTTCATACTTGAGGACAAGTTTTCTTCATAATTGGTGAGGAAAGTTTCAAGATTTTCCACGGTTAAAAAGTTGTAGATCCAGGCAATGGCACGCATCGGTTGATTCGATTCCAAGTACAACACGGCGCGATGAATCATGGAATTGACGATGTTTAGCGAACGAATTGGTTTGTCTACTGTATATAAAAAATTATTTAACAATGAGTCTGCGTACAATAAATTTAACATACTTTCACTTTTCGAAAACTGGGTAATAATACGATAAAGGATGTTTTTTTTCATCACAGGATCTTTCTCCCACACATAATATCTCCACCAAAATTTGCTATGATTCGGTAAAAACTTGACGGAATGGTCAAACATTGACCGAACGTCCGAACCTTTCGCTCGTCGACAATAGAGCTCCAAATAAAAGTCCCAAGCAGATTCAAACTGCCGGTTACATTTGATTGCTTTACTCAAAACTGAAAGACTTCCGTTGAAGTTTGCGGAGACCTGGTCCAACTGATCCAACGTCAATGTTTTAGGCAACAGCTCAATTGCATAATTTAGCCAAAGCCCTTCGTTTTGAGGATCGTTTGCGACGGCGGTCTCGTATTCATCTACAGACATGGACGACTGGTAATATCGCTCGTATTTAGAACGTGTTGGGAATGAATCCGTATCACCGTCAAGCAAACTGAGCAATCCGTGATCTAAGATTGGTTGCGGCGACGGGAAAATTACTTTCTCCTCTAAATACACGGTGCTCAATTTCGTGGGTGCTTTGGCGATGTTTTCAAGAGGTACGTCAGGCCTCAACTGCTTCGCTCTTCCTTGATGCTTCATAATTGGTGTGAATCCGAGATTCGCTCCCAGCTTTTGTGACGAAATAATACTCCCAGTTCGATTCAGTGGGTCAGAGATTATAGAGAACTGGGTATCATCCCGATCGGTATGCTTCTTGTTCGTCTCGGTGCTGTACTCCATCAAGTCTGTAACAATCTCATGCGACGTCATCGAAATCGATCTAAAGTGTTGGGCCGTGCAGGTACTATCCTGGCAAATCCCGCCGTTCGTCTCAAAAACGCAAAATCCCACTTTCGGGTCAATCTTGTTGCTGTAGGAAATCGAACGAACGCCATTCTGCACAGTTTCGTTGTATGATGGATTCAGTCGAAACGATTTGAATCTTGATAGGAAGGTTTTGTAGGGAGCGGCACCCTCCACATCCGAAATTCCAACAGAGTTGGCAGAAATCTAAAAAAAAAAAAAAAAAAATAGAATAAATTACACTGTTCAGCGAAAGAACGTGAATGGCTTACTTGGCGACTACCAATATCATTTAATTCGTCGGAGTTTCTGATAATTCCAGTATCGTACAAATCAGTCGCAACCGCCAGCTCATCTTCCAAAAAACAAAACCCGCCAACATCGTACAGCGGAGACGCGATCTTAAATCCCCGTTCCAAAGCCTGCAGTTGATCCAGAATACCGTTATTATCTTCAACAATCGGAATCGAATAATCATCATCTTTTGGTAATACAATAAAATCATCCGAGTTGCTACCAAGCTCGTCTTCTGCTCGTTTGCGCTTCTTCGGGCTCAAATTATCGTGTATGGTGCTGGTCCCAGCTTCAGGGTCGTTACTCGAAGAAGCCTTTTGAATCTCGTTGTCTGTCAGAGAAATCTCCAATTCCTTCTCGGAAATCGAACGTCGAATTTGGTTTATAAAGTCCTCAAATTTTTTCTCCTCCAAAACTTTTATCTTTGACTGGATGTTCGCTGTTGATTGCTTAGTAGCGTCTAATCTCGCCTGCGCATCATTCAACTTCGTCGAAAGTTCCACAATCTCTGTTTCCGTGCTTTCAGTCAACGCCATCAACTTCGCTTCCTCCTCTTTCAAATCAACAATCGACTTTTGAACTTTAGCCAGCTCCGTTTCCGCTGTACCTAATGCTGTTTTCAATTTTTCGACAACCGTAATCAACTTGGTTTTCTTCTCTTCCAATGTAACGCGTCGTAAACTCGAAGGCTTCTGAGGAGGAGAGTCGCTTTTGACTGAGCTAGTACTTTGTTCTCCATTCACGATTCCATTCGCAACTCCACTCTTCGATCGTTTCTCAATCATCATTTGCAACTTTCTTTTTTCTATTTCCAATTGCATCATCTTCTTTCGCAATTCTAAAGCCTGCTTCTCGTCCAGCTTACCAGATTTGTTTCCTTCGCCGTTGGGTTTGCTCCCTTCCTCTTCAGAATCGGAATCACTCAATTCGATTATGTACTTCTTCTTGGGCACACTCGGCAGATCGTTAAGATCGGATGCTACAGGGCGACGCATTCTTGAATTTATTCGATCGTCGTATGTTGCAGGACGCAACCTGGAAGGGGATGACGATGAGGAAGACGGAACAACCGTAGGATTCGTCGCGTTCATAAAACTTTCAACACTTCCTCCAGAATCAACTTTCTTCGACGTAGGTATTTTCGGCGAATCGGATTTCTCTGGGACAAGGGTATTGTTTTCTTTGGCGGGAAGCTCTACTCGTGGTTCGGGTTCAACGGCCTTTGGTTCAGATTCATCATTACTATCACTGTCACCATTATCTATTTCCATTTCATCGGATGAGACGATTTCCTCAAAAATGCGAGCTTTCTGCAGGGGCGAGGGAGTGTTTGCCAAGTTTTCCGCTTGATAATTCGGCATTTCAAAACTGGTGTTCGAATTCGTGGGGTTCTTCAAGTTATCGGTCGTAGTAGGTTCTTGAATAAGCGAGGCAGAGATGACGTCCATTGACACACCGAGAGTAACAAGATCTGTTACAGCTACACCGCAAATCAACATTGCCTGAATAGTTTGCTTAATCTCAATGTACAGTGCTGGAAGTTGCAACAGATCTGATACAGAAAAGATTAAATTATAAAACCTACGAGGGAAATATCGTAAAAACTTACAAAACAATTGATTTTGTGGCGGTATGCATGTAATTTGTGCTAATTGAGTAAACTGTGGTAAAGTAGCGCCAGGATTATAATTAAGCGAGCTGTAAACCAAGATTTCAATTTAGTCTACAGTCTGACAATTTGGAAGCAATTTTCAATATCTACCTATTTGATAAACTCTGAGGGGCTGGATTAACTGGTGAGAAATTCTGGTAAATGGTGGGCGGCACAAATTGGTTCTGAATAGGTGTCGGATTTGGAAAACTAGGAGTCTGATTAAAAACAGGGGTAAAACTGTTGTTTGCAATCGGCTGATTTCCACTAGAGATAGATTTGTCCCCTGTTGCAAGCATCAGACCACATACTTTTAAAAATAAAACAGAAAAAAATCTACCATTCGTGTAATAAGGCGAGGATCTCGAATTGTCGGTATGTGGATTGCGTTCTGATGAATTGTTATTGTCAGTGGGGCGAGAATTGTAAATCGGTTTCTCTCGACGTCTAAAATTATCCTCAGAAATAAAATCGCGATTCCTGCTATTAGATGAAGAGGAGTAGCGATAATTAGGCAGTTTGCTATTGTTGCGGTAGTCGTCGAAAGCCTGAGCGGGACGAGAGAATTTGTCAGGAAACGACTTTGAGTTAGTGTTCGAATAAGAAGATTGCGAGTGACTTTTCGAAATCTTTTCGTCTGTAATTTCTCCTTCTTCCAAGTCAATCACGTCTTGTGCTGGATTTGTTCGATTCATTTTTGCGTGGTTTTCTTTTTTTGACAACCAGATGCGAAAATTTCTTACAATTCATATTTCTGAAAGTTTTCCAGTTTACCTGTATCTTTTTAAAACGAGCGCGATTTTATGATCGAAAGTAAATGGTTAGGGCTACCGCACCTCTTCCAGCATGTCAGCATGTCGTGTATTTTGCATCAGAAAATCAGGACAGAGTTTTTTTTTTAAAGTTGGAAATCTCATCATATCTGAGTTCTGATGAATTAGAATCACATCAATCACCCCCTTTGATGTTCTTTTTTGAATTACATTTGAGAAATTCTCTTGTCTTTGTGATAAATGTTCTTATTTTAGGTATTGCAGAGAATTGATTGATTTTTTACATCACAGGCTTTTTCTCTATTCACATTCGGAAGATTTCGACGTGAAGGTAGAGATAAACCTTTTCATTTACGTTAATCTCAGAATTTTGTTTTATTCGGTATTGGAAATTTAATTGTCCTCGTGAATCGCGATGCTTTTGCATAAAGCGGTCCGGTTATCAATAATAGTAAGCTTGTTCTCGTACCAAAAGCCTGTTTGTAATTCATTTTATACAAATGAAATACCAATTTTTAGTATTTAAAAATTAAAATCTCTGTTTCTCAGTAAAGAAATTGAATGAAATTGGGGAAAATAACCAAATAAATTCGAAAAAATGCAATGCGAGTAAAAAATATGAATTAAATTAGACTAATGTACTCATTTGCGCTCATATCTTCAGACTTCTTCTCTTAAGTAACAGATAATTTACGATCATACTCATACAACGTCATAATATTACCTTTATTTTCATTTGAAGATGGGAAGTTTCTATTCTTCGTATTTCATTTATGGATGGACATGTACAAGTGACCGATGACACGAATATTCACAAATCAAGAATAACGTTTTCGAAATTTTCACCAACAATTTTGTTTACACTCGCTGTTTTTATTAAATTAGTTACACGCTATAAATTACTTTTTTTTAAAAAAAAAAGCATGAAATTCCCGATTTCATCCTGTTTGATTTTGTCTTTTTCTCGGTCGATCATCGTCCCCTCCCTTCTCATTCCCATATAACCCAGTTGTGGGTTGATAACTATTCGAACCATTATTGTTGTTTGACCTAATGGGATTCGAGGGTGATGATAACGCTGATATTCGTGGTAACGAAAAAGTATTATTACTTCCTTGTTGTGTAGTTGGTTGTTGTTGCGGCTGCTTTTGTTGTTCTGATATCATTGAATTCGGTACGCTGCTCGTGGTCGGAGGATACGGGTACGGATGATTTGGATGCGTATGCATAAAATTACACTGAATCAGAAAAATAACGTTTTACAATTATTATCTTTTCAATTTTGAATTGAAAATCAATTTTTTCGTACTGAACTCAATTGCTGACTTATGATTTCCATATCTTTAGAAACTCCTTCTTTGAAATCACTGGGAAGTAACGGAAGAACCTGATGCAAGATCGATTGTAACTGACCGATCACTTCAGAATGACGCCTCAACACGTTTTGACACTAGCAATCAATACACATCCCACAAAATTTAATTATTTCGATTTTTTATTAATCATTTTTTGGCTTACCTGTGAAAGTGAATCGTAATATGAATCTCGTTCGTGAGCAATCTGACTGATATTGTCCGCAACTTCGTGCATTTTTCTCAACACATCTCCGGACGCAATATGCGTCGATGGTTGCGGTATACTGTGACTTTGCGAAGGAACAAACATGTGCGGCGAAGATTCTGTATGCGGATAGTGTGAGGGCGTAGGAAGCGGCATTTGTGCCGATGTGTTGGCGTTATTGAACTGTGCACTCTGCGGATAAAAATGTGGTTGGGAGTGAGTGTCTGGATAACTGCGGAAAGTTACTGTTGTTGTCTGTTGCGCTGCGAGAGGCACTGATGTTTGCCGTGACAGTTCTGTTGTTGTTTGTTCGTGAGGGAAGGTGGAAGGTGGGTTCGAGTAGTTTTGCATTTTTCTTTTTTACAAATCCCAAAATTGATAAGATCGGCCAGGGAGAGCAACACAAAAAAAATCCACACTGGGTTTTATGTAATTGAAAATTTTTTGATTGATGAGCTCAAAGGTCAACCCGTCTCCCAAATTTTCTGATGCACTTGATTGCGACATTTAAAATAATCACCAGCTACGTTAAGATAAAGATTTAATGTAGAATCGATTAATTGAAATCCAAAGTGGGTTCCGAATCCGATCTATTTTTGGCGTCCGGTTAAAATATTTGCTGTTTTTTGGTAAACACAATACCGGCAAACCCTGAAATCTCAATTTCGGACATTTATTTATTCTTAGTTTATTTAATCGTCTCATTTATCTCTAAATCGTCGTGAATAGTGCGTCGTTTTAAGAATTGGCCTTTCCCTGATCATTTTCTTCAGGTACCGAAGTTGAATCACATGCATAATGATGTCACTTTGATCGAACACAAATCACACTCCGAACAAATGATTCATGCTTCGACGTCAATACACAAGAATTATGGCACAGTTTATAGCACTAAAATAGAAACCGGAAATAATTTTACAATGTACAGACAAAATACCAATCATCCAATTAATAATCTGTCCAAATCATTCCAAAAACCGTATGAAACTGTCCAGCAACGCACAAATCGCTTTAAAAATTTTAAATTTCTGTTTTCCAAGTGCAGTTAGCAACAAATTCAACATCTCTCGATACTCGTCCTCGTTAAAATGTACATCGTCCAAATTCGAAAACACCGCTGAAAAATAATCCAACCTCGCATTTGTATACTTCATGTACCGATAGTAAAACTCCAAGAATTTTGTTTCGGTGGAAACGAGTAAATCCAAGAGCACCGAGTAATCGTAGCCGATTTCGTGGAAAAAGGTAAACACGACGTTATGAGGGTTAAACTGGTTCGCCACCAGTGAAATTGAACGGATTTCGTTTAAGATTTTTGAGGAGTAGAAATAAGTCGAAAGATTCAACGATTGCGTCAGGAAATCCACGAGTTGTGAGTCATTTTCGATTAATAAACGGACAACGAGTTTCGGAGGGAGAAAACTGCTTGCCCCTATTAAATATTTAATTAGGTTTTTAGATAACCTTTTTAAAAAAAATAAATTTGTTAAAATGTACATCTACGAACCAGCTGTTGTATTTACTAAGTCTTGAAGTTCATCGTGCGACGAGTTTTGAGCTAAAAGATACACGGTCCGACAAACACATGTTAAATAAAGCAGGAGTAGTTTCCGTATTTCATCTTTACTGATTCCATTCGACTTGATTCCATTGGTAACATTGACAAAGTCCGTTGGTTGAGCAAGGAGGTCTTTAATGAATTGGGCGGTATTTGCCGTATGCAAAATCTCCTGAATCCTTCTGGATTTCTTCAAATTTGCCACTACACTTAAAATCTAGGTAAAATTCAATTTTTCGTTTGACTTGCTCGATATCGATATCTTTAAGAATCATACCTGTGAACTTTCTGAGTTTATCGCCAATTTTCTGAGCAGTTTTAAAGATAAATTTCGAGCATAAGTTGAACCTGAGCGATCAAACCACTCACTCCACTACTCGTACAGAAATATTACCATTATTTGAAAAATAACCATCGATTTGTAGAAAAAATACACACCTTTTCGAACCAAATCGCATTAAGAACGTAATTTAGATATCTGTTCAGAGTCTCCAATATATCCTTTACTTTCACGTCACAATCCGCTGGCAACGTACATTCTCCAACATCAAATTCGCCCATTCCATCATACAAACACCTCCTTTGAATCTTAACCAACTCATAAAGAACCGGTACGTAATAATCAAACAGACTCTCCTCAATATTCACATTCGTTAGAACAACAATCAACGTCCAACTGGAGAAATAAACTGAAGACAGACCGCGATCCAAATCGGTTTGTAAAAATTTGTGAAAATCGTGAAGTTTTTTCCGTGAAAATTCAAGGAATGGGATTCGTGATTCGGTTAACAACGTCACAAAGAATGACTGAAGATTGCTGATAGACTGGAGTGTGTGCTTGGATTGATTGGGAGATGAATCATACAATGATACTATTTTTGAGAGGCACTTTTGAGAAGTGTATGAGATGTGTAAGTCGGGTGAGTTTAGCGAATCCTTGAACTTTTTGTTTTGTGAGGATTGTTTGAAAATTAACGTGAATTTATACCCCTTTTCTCAATAAATTAAGCTACGTACAATATCTAGCGTTACAGAGAGTAAATCCCACGAAGCAAACACATTAAACACGTTTTGTTGATTAATCGAATTCAGTTTTAAACTTCGCATTCTCTTCCAATCCACTTTTGACAACCAAAAAAATCTCAACAGTTCGAAAAGTTCGAAAATGAGCGACGATTGGGAAAACGAAGACGACTGGGAAAAAGAAGTTGCCCCCGTAGTTCCCCTGCAAACTAAAGGGCAATGGGACGATGAAGACGTGGATGAATCCAATATTAAGGTTTAATTTACCTCCTTCCAGCATTCCCACAGACAAGCTAAAACATTATTTACAATCGACAATTATCTAGCAATCATGGGACGACGAAGACGAAGAAGAACCACAACCCCCTAAAAAAACAGCACCACTTCCACCAACAGCCAAAAAACCAGCAACAAAAACAAAAGAAGTTTCCAAACTAAAACAAAAAATTGCTGAGCGAGAAGCGGAAGAAAAGCTTCGG
Organism: Nowakowskiella sp. JEL0407; assembly: GCA_027600645.1. Classification (NCBI taxonomy): domain Eukaryota; kingdom Fungi; phylum Chytridiomycota; class Chytridiomycetes; order Cladochytriales; family Nowakowskiellaceae; genus Nowakowskiella; species Nowakowskiella sp. JEL0407. The sequence goes on from JADGJK010000059.1 coordinate 10,368, forward strand.
CAGAAAGCTGGTAAAGACTTACGTGGTGTGAATGGTGGAGATTTCGATGCATATAAATTGGAGACACCGGAAGAGAGACAGAAACGATTGCAGTTGGAGAGTGATTTGGAGAATGCGAAAGAGTTGTTTGGCGTTGACGATACTAAGGATAAAGGTAAATTTATGATATATTTTCTGTTCTATACGATTTACTTTAGTCTGCTTTATTTTCACAGAATCATCATCAGTGTTAGATACGCTCGTTCCAAAATCCAAAGAAGAGTTCGACCAATACATATCCGCACTTACTGAGAGAACCAAATTGTTCGAAGTATTTAAACCTCGAAATTTTTTATTTTTCAACGCTTATTGTTGTTTTAACAAAAAAGAACCACGGTCTTTACATGTACTTTGTAGAAACGCTAACCCGAAAACTAACTTCTGCTCTCACCGTTGAAAACACACGCAAACTCTCATCAACACTCACGGCAATATCAAATGAGAAACAAAAAGCAGCAAAGGACGCTGCGTCAAAGGCGAAGAAACCAAAGAAAGTTGCTTTGAAGTCTGGTAAAGCAAACGATTTGGCGAATTATGATGATGGTATGGTTGCTTTTTTTGGCTTTTGTTTTTGTGTATTGATTTCGAATTTCTTTTTTCAGACGGTGGAGATTTCGATGATTTTGATGGTATGCGTGACTTTGTTTTTTTGCATGAGTTTGTTTTGTATTTATTTAATTTGAATAGAATTCATGTGAACTCGTTCGAAACAAACTATGCTCTGAGTGTGTTTTTGTTTTTACTTTTTTTTTGCATTCACGAAGTATATTGAAATTATTTACGACATCTCAATCCAAACGAAATCTTTGTCCAACAAACGAGTGGAAACATACGTAAACCTCGTTTTTTGGTGTCAACGAAGGAGAAGTTATATTTGAGAACCATTCTTTAAAACTTTTAGAACAGGAATCGAATTCTGCAATCCAACCCAAATTATCGGTTGATATTGAACACGAGAAAGGAGCGCTCACTGTTTTTAATCCTCCAACGATTGTTGGCCCGTATCCATGGTGTCGCCCGCAAATTATTAAAAATCTGCATGAACTCGAGCTCAACTTTGATGTTAGCATGGAGCTATAATTCTCTGCAGCCATTGACATCGATTCCAGTTCCTTGAGGGTTATTTTCGAGTTGATGGTGATACTCATAGCGTCCATTTGAATATGCTACAATACTTTTGTCCAATCCAACTAAATTCAAAGTAAATTGACTCAGCGGGCAGTTTTTACCAGCACGTATGCATCTTCGCTCGAAATTTTACAGTTCAAAGGGGAATTTTATATTAGGGGAATATTATTTTAGTGGAGTTATACATTAGGGGAGTATTTATTTTATAGGGGATGAAACCAAAAGTAATCGCGTCCTTTTGGTGATCTTAATGGTATTGGTTCAATTACATTGTCTTTGGTCTTTTAGATTCTTTCTCGTCTGGAGATAGAATTAGTGGTGAAGGTTAATCATAGTGAATGTTTTTTAGATACCTGTTGCGCTCATTCGCGATCGAGGTCGTTTGGTGCAATTTGCAGTCTTGATTTCATATTTCCTGTAGCAAAAAAATCAGAAAAAATAAAAACGAGTTATTTTCTTGATACCAATGGGTTTTCCGCTGCTGTTCTTCCTCAACTCACTATCATCGTTAGTGCGTTTCTAATGTTGGTATTCATTTTGCCCGTGAGATTCTTCAGAGCTTGACGGTTCGATCAGATGCGTATCTATTTTAGAAGAATCATTAACGAGAAACATTCCAGAACTACAAGATTACAAAAAGAGAGTAAAACGAACCAATGGAATGTTTCTGCTTTTCCGGGTGAAACCAAGCGTGATTTTGAACTTCGGACAAGCGTAATCTTTCTTCAGGATTTCGACACATTAGTTTCCTGACCAAATCTTCAGCTTTGAAGCAAGGTTATTTCCAAGACTTGTTAAGCATCAAGTTAATTACCGAGCTGCATGCCCTTCCAAACATCGTTGTCGAATTTAATTTGACCTTCTAGGTTCCAAAACTTTGCTGTCTGAATCATCCCAGTGGAACGGATAATCACCTGGGAATGAATGAAATCAAAACATGGCATAGATTAATACAATTCCACGAAAAACAAAATTTTATCAATACCAGTCAATTTGTTGTTTAAGAGTGCGCCGGTTGAATAAGCATCTACCGTCTCATCATGAATAGATTTATCCAAAAAAAAACTCGGGCGCTGAAAAAATATCAATAAAGCTGTATTAAAAAACCAGAGAAAATCTTACCCATTAAAATATCCGCTCCTAAAATTGTTTCAATTCAAGTTAATCAAAGAAAGAGAAATGAATAAATTTAAGAGAAATAAAAGCTAACCACAACATGTGCGTAGCTGAACACCTCCGTAGACTTTGGAAGTACTATTGGACTAAATAAGAAAAGAACCGGAAATTGCTTTTTGAAAACTAACCAAAATCGATTATTTTTATCTTCTTATCACCAGTAATCATGAAGTTCGCCGGTTTGACGTCCCTGCAGCAAGATAAAAATATTTGCCAAACCTACAAATTATTAACAACGTACCATGCCAGGGATGCACTTTTTGTAATGCATAGCGAACCAAAATTCTTGAAAAAAAATTTCAAACTAAATTCGCCAATACAAAGATCGCCATACCAGCAGCACAAAATATGATCGAGCAACCATTTTTAAGCAAAAATTTCTGTTTGTATCCAAATTTTATAGCATCGACCATCTGGAAATTTTAAAAAAAAAATTAGGAAGATAACGCAATAAGGGGGTGGAATGAAAGAAATAAATACCAGTCGCTGGGTCAAACTTAAATCTTCAACGAAGCACAGCATTTTTTTTGCAATGTTTGATCATCGAGATTCTGAACTGATCCAAAAATCATGCGACACTATCCACGATTCTAATTCTCCTAAGTTACATCCTTTCAGCTCGTCTTTCTCTTTGTCAAATCGGAAAAAGGAATCAACCTCGCCCAATATTTGAAGTTCGAGCTTGCCGGTACTGATTGAATCATGTTGGTCGATTCAGCGGTTTCTGCCTATATTAAAAAAAGAAATCATCATAAACAGACAATAATATGTATTCGAAAGGGCAACTTACTCCTTTTGATGCCGTGGATTTCTGAAATGCAAATAATTTATTGATACGCAAAATAAAAAAAATAATGAAACAAACTTGCAAATTTCGCTAAAATTCACCGAGACGAAAATACGCTCCTTGGATGTTTTAAGATGAGCTCAAGTTCGAGCAATTTTCGAAAGCCACTTTAAGCATTTCATGTTTCTCACAAACACCGTTTTTGTCGACACCATTTCAACTAATAATGGATTCTCTCTCGTTGATGGATCGATTTCTTTTAAAAGCCAGGGAATTTTCAATTTGGATTTAGAGAAGAATTCTTCTTGCGGGACTAGAGATTTGCGTAGAGGTAGAGCTGATTTTTGTATTGCAGGATTTTTCGGACTTTTTGGGAAATATCGTCAACATCTGAGCAGTCTTTGATAGCTACTTTAAACACAGGACCTCTATATTTAACCCAAATAGGAAGCAGAAACTAATCCTCTATTCATGACTTGTGAAAAAAAAATTCGGCAATACTACCAATGAGTATCGAGCAAATTTTATATTTGATTTGCGAGTCCAGTATAAGGTATTAGAAATCTGGTTTTACATTTGATTAAATAAATTCAAAAGTTTGGTTGTCACTCGTTGACGAGAAATCACTCTCTGCTGCATAGAATCATGTAGTTTATTTTCATTTTAAACGTTTCCCAAAAGAAGGACTGATGCTCACTATAACCTTAATCTTTTCCTTCAACCCACCTACACCCTCACCTCTCCAAAATATCCTCCACTTTTCTCCAGCGATCTGTCCCAGACTCCTATCAAAATACCTAAAATCCAAAAAAATTAAATATTATTCAAAATAAAAAAAAACAACAAAAAAACAAGCAATAAACTCGTTACCATTTATTCACCGGATTATCCATCCGACTCCTCCACATCAAATCCTTAAACTTTTCAACTTCCCCCCAAATAATATCCGCAACACCAGTCCCCTGACACCGTGGATCAACCGCAAACTTATCCAAATACACAACCTTCTCTACTCCACTCTCACCTTCCTCAGTAATAATCGCCGCACCGTCATAATCACCCGCAACAATCACTGATAAGATTTTCCCATCAATTCGGTCCCAATACCCATCCAGCAACTCTTTCCCGAACGACGATTCCAATAGTCGTTTCAGTTTTTGCAAATCTAGTTTTTGGTCGCTGGATTTTTCAGTGCCACGGAGTGATGAGAAGAATGATAACGAAACACCGTGTCGGAGAACTGTTATTCCTCTCGTCGGTTTATCCGTAATCAAATTCGAAACTAATAATTCCGTATCTTTGATTCCACAAACCACAGCGCTACATTTTTTGGAAAGTTTGGAAAGTAGCGTATACGCTTGGATTAATTGTCGGATCTGTTTGGGTATCGTTTCCATTGTTTTTGAGGATTCCTCGGGGATTACGGGTGTCTCGAGAGTAGGTGGGGTTGTACCTGTTATAGATTCTAATTTGGTTCGGAGGGTATCGAATTCTTGTCCGAGATTGATAAACGGGATACATGGTTTCGAAACGTCAAGTCGTATCCCGCCTAAATCATTAACCCATATAACTTTCAATGGATTAAAAAAATCATCACCACCCTCGCCGGTATCGTTATCGCCAAACTGAAAATCTCGTATTCCCTCCGCTATAGCTAAAACCGTTCGGTCACCTTCAACGATTACTTTCCCGGTTTCGGCCAAATAAGGTAAAACTACCAGCACTTGATCCATCTCAATCGCGCATTGGAGGCCTTTTACGTCGAATTTTATGAAAGAATCGTTAGGTGTGTTTGAATCTGTACTATTGGTGGTGGAAAATGATGGAGAGTGGAGGAGTAAACAGCGCGAGCCGAACTTCTCTAGCATAGTTTGTAAATCCACACCGAATTTACGTAATTTTTCAATCGATTCCGTCGTAATTGTATCTTCGGTATCCGGAGATAAATAAATCACCGGGATCAGGCCTAATCTTTCTAACCGAACAATTCCGCTGGCCAAAACTTCCAAATCTCCATCCGACTTGACACACCCAACATCAATAATAAACAACCCAATATGAATCGTTCGTTTCGACACGGTATGCGATGGTTTTGCTGATTTCGATTGAGTTATATCCCGCGCGGTGCCGGGGTAATCTTCGCGAATTTTAATTGATTGTGGAGGGATCATTTGTTTTGGGTTCCATGGTTGTGCGTCGCGGTAGTGTACTGAGAGCGGTGTGGAGGAAGGGGAGATTAAAACGCGACGGATGAATGTTCGGGCTTCGCGTTGGGATGGGAATGTGTTTAGGATTTGGAGGATTATGTTCTGAATTTATAAAGTGAAAGTTAGATTTTGGGGTTTAAGGAGCGAGGGTAATGGGTGAGTTTACTTTGTTTTGTTCGATGTTTTCGGTGTGTGATTTAATCTGTTGTATTGGAAATTGGAAATTGGAAATTTAGAGATTTTATTAGCAGATATGTAAATGTGTCGTATATGTTTATACAGAATAATACCCACAGAATAATTTCTTATCGACAAATATCTATGAATTCGAAACTTGTTCATTCTACTCAACCTCAGATTGTCGCCTTTTCCAATAATTCAGTTGACGCAATTCTTATTTATGAACGAATAATAATAAAATATCATAACTTTATGTGATTCTGTTTCAAAATTCAGCTAGTCTACAGCTTCGACTTCTATCTTTAAAGAACACCCAAATCAAATTTTCTCTCACAGAACCTAATTTCCCAAAGAACCCTTCTCCCTCTCCTTCTCCATATTTCGTAACCATTATAGGCTGCTGCGTCGAATTCGACGAATTTGGTGGGTTCGGTGACTTTGCTTTCCTAAAAAAAGTGCAAAATCATAAATTCCAAACTCCGTACAAGCAACGAAAGTGCAAACCTCTCTGAGAATATAACACCCCTTACATACTCCCTCGTAGTCAACCCCCTCGAAACCAACCACAAATGCTGCACAATAACCGAAGAAAACGATAAAAAGAAAAACCCGCAGTATATCGCTATCGCCAGCACTCCGTACCTCCATTCACCCAAAACCAACTCACTGATGAATCTGTATAACATGTATCCGTCTGCGATTACGATTGATAGGATAAGAGAGAGGAATAGAGCGTAATTGTTTGCGCCGATGCAGTTGTTTAGCCAGACGCAGTGGTGGTCGAGGAGAAGGATGCAGACGTTGCATTGCGAGCAGTGGTAAGAGAGCGGCGGACGGAGGGATGCGCAGGTCGAGCAGTAGGAAGTGGTTGAAGACGGGAGGAGGGGAGTGTGAATGTCTTTTACAGAGCCGGGTTTAGAGAGACACACAGCGACAAAGAGTACCAAGACTGCTCCCACCAGAGAGAGGGCTATGAGGGATCCATGCAGAGTGAAAATGAGAACATGCACGCCCGCGGGAACAAGAATCAACACCAGCGATAAAGGCCACATCTGTGCCACTGTTTCCAAACACTGTTTGATACATTTTCATCCATGCCCCCAGTTACGACCAATGTTCCCATTTGCATTCATATCACTGGCTTTGGTGCATTCAACGGAGTCCCAGATAACCCTACAACCCACGTAATTTCGCAAATCACCAAAGACATTCCAAATTGGGAGTTTCCCGGAACAATTACTACCTGTATATTCGAAACTAGCGGCAAAAAGTCTCGCGAAATGTTGTTGGATATACTTGACCATTGTTCAGAAGAGAATTCCGGGATTCACATATTTGTAAGCCTAAGGCGCTTTAATTCATTTTAATTGATTATGAAAGATACAGCGAATTGAATTTATTTCCTTTAATTGCTTATGTGTTTTTAGATTCATCTTGGGGTTTATGGGGGTTCAGAAACCTTCAGACTGGAGAATTGTGCTTATAACGGTAATTAGATTTTGTCTCCCACGCAAACTATACTGAGTTCATTTTTTGTAGAAGCGACTTTTAGAATTCCTGATGAAGCTGGCTGGACCCCTATACGCGAACCGATAGATCCTCAGTATTCCGTACGTATCCTCAGGTTGTTGTTTCCTTCCTGTTTTCTGACTTTCGTATCAACAGATCACACACACCTTATATAGCTCGTTGGATATGGACTCTCTACTAGAACATCTAGAAAAAAAATTTCTCGTTGTTCACAGTATGGATCCAGGACGATTCGTTTGTAATTGGATCTAGTAAGTTTTGATTTTGATTCTGATTAACGGAACTAAATTGCTTCTTTTGATGCAGTTATAATAGCTTAAAGTTTTGCAATGAAAGGAAAGCGGTGAGTGGGGATCGATACGAGAGTATGTTTATGCATGTCCCCATGTTTGATGTTATTTCGATGGATGAACAAGTTGCGATGGTCAAGGATCTTTGTTTTTACTTTGGGAATCAACACTGATCTTAATATATGATTGTGGTGATTTACTGTAAAGAGTGGAATGGAATCTGATTGTCTCCACGGTCACTTCAAAGGGAATATGTATCAATCAGTTATTTCTAATAAGAAAAGAGAGTGTATTATTGAAGATTGGACAGATTAGTATGTATGTATCTTTTATTCATTGTCGGCAGCGGCGGCAGCTGCTTTCTGAGCACGCAAAGCAGCTCGGGATGGGGCACTAAAAATAATTCGGAAGAAAATCATTCGTTAAACATTTCCCCTGAAGAGAATCGACAAAGTGAAACTTACAGTCTGAGTTCAACGGCTACGAAGGGAAGAAAAATATAAAAAAGAAAAAAAGTTTAATTTTGATTAAAACTTCGAATTCAAAAAATTGAAAATGATGTCTTACCGTAGAAAGGCAATCCGAGTCCTACAATACCCAAAATTGTGAATACCGTAAGGAATCGTCCGCGGTTAGTTGGGTTGAAAGGGAGAGCCTGAAAAATAAATTTCAATTTTCGCAAAAAATCATAAAGTAGTGAGTTTCAACATACACCGTTTCTGAACCAGTTGTCACCACTAAACAAGAAAAATTAATGTAAATTAGCGAAACCCTGTAGATAAAGGAGTAAAACGAAACATACGCAAAAGACATTGGACCTAAACAGAAAAACAATTAAATAATCAAATAATAGTATCAAATTGTATACATACCCCAAGGGGAAGATTTGGCGGACGCACGGAGAACTCTTGAAGCAAGCATTGTGAGTCAATTGACAAGATCAAAAAATCAATTGGCGATTCTTGACAATTGAAAATTTTCCCTGATTTGTTTCAGTGCCAAATTTTGAGAAATTTTGTTGTTTTTTTTTCTCTTTTTCCCAATTTATCACATTTTATTCCCAAAATTCTTTACAAAAAGAAAAAATCATTCACATTCACCTCATTTCTAAACAACTTCATTCCTTATAATTCATGGATTCAAATGATTTTTTGGACAATTCTAATTCCTCTTTCGGAAGTAAATCCAACTCTTTCTCAAACTCTCTAAACCTCGATGACCTCTCAATATCCCCCTTCTCATCGCATGAAATCTTATCGCACTCTTTCTCCTCTTCACCACGTCAAACAATAACTCCACCCGCGGAACCTTCACCCAAACGCACATCACCCACAACAACGAAACAAAAAGTCCAGCAAATCGTAAAAACCGAATTCGACCAATTAGCAGTAGACGATAGATTAAATTCCAGTCTCATCGTCAAACTCTTCGAACAAATTGAAAAAAACACCTCAAAATCACTCTTCGAAAATAAAAGCCTCCTCCGTTCTGAATTGCGCGCGTTAGAGGGGCAGACCCTCGTATTTGCAGATGTGTGGCACTACTTTACGTGGAAATGCGAGGATTGGGAAACGAAATTCGATGACGAGTTTAGTGGTGAAGGATTATTAGAACGCAACGAAATCAACAGCGCCGAAATCATCGATTCACCAAACCTAAACAAATCTTCAAAATCAATCCACCTTCTAAGTCCAGCTGATAGTCCAGTGTCCAATCGCGCTCGGTCATCACCACTAATCGTTGCACGGAAAACTAGTATCCCGACACTGAAAAAATCTAATACGCGATCACGTACAGGTACATCTGAAACAATCACAGAATCAAGTTCTGAAGATGACGAAGACGTGAAGAAATTATCTTCTTCGACGGGATCTGACCGGGCGAAAACGACGGTTGAGACGTTAAGTCGGAGGTTGAAGGAATGTGAATTGTTGTTGACGAATACGAGGGCGGAGATGGATTTTAAGTTGATGGAGTCGAATAATAAGGTTGAAGAGTTGAGGGCGTCGTTGAAGGAGAAACAGGTGGAGGTTGGCAAGTTGACGACAAATCAGAAGGGGTTGAATGATCATATTCGGAAGATGGAGGATGAGGTTTTGTTGTTGCAGGATGATTTGATGGCGTGTAAGCAACAGTATGCCAGTTTGAATCATGAATATGAGGCATTGAAAGGTAATGAGGTTATATTTTTTTTAATGTTCTTTTTTTTATAATGAATATTTTATGTAGAATCGAATAAGCAATTGAACGAAGGAAGTATATTTATGGAAGAAAGATTATTTGAAACCATGAAGTCAGCTGAGGAACAGGCCAATGAATTGCAAGAAATTTTAAAGAAATACGAGACTCTATCGCAAAAAGCGGTTGCGGCAGAGAGTGAAGTTACCCGGATACGAATGCAGAGTGTGGTGTTGGAAAAGGAAAATGGGCAGTTACGGAGACGGTTACAGGAGATTGAAGAGAGAGAACGTGAATTGCGTGAAATGAGGGTATGTTTATTTTTGAAAAAGGGAGAATTTTTTGGATTGTAGGTTTATTGATTTTTTTTAATGATATTTTGTAGGAATATGGAGATAATAGTTTTCGGTTAATTGAGCAACCAGTACGTTTTCAGAAAAATTGAGTAAATTAAAGTCGATAATTAATTTTTCGTTTATTTCATAGGCACGTGAAAGTCTGGAAGATGAATTAAAAAGGTCGCTTGGTAATTTCCACCATGGAGGCGAACTGGATGATGGAGAAATTTCTCCTGTTGAATCTTTGGGTATTGCCAACAATTTTTAAGAAGAATTATTATTCCAGTTTGTTGACTTTTTCATTTATACAATAGGTTCACTGCGGACGTTATCGTTACATGAGGAAAGGATGGTGGATAACCTACGAGATATCAACTCTCGAATGGAAACAGACTGGAGAGAACAAGGTACAGCAAATTAAAGCATTTTGTTTAAGACGCCGATTGATCAAATTTAAAAATTAGAGGAGAAATTAATGTCGGTTCATAACGAATTGAATGAAATCGAACAATTTCAAGTAATTTGTTTCTCTGAAATTTCAAAAATTTGTTGAATTAATTATCTGTTTTAACAGACATCTTTAAAATCAGAAGTCAATGTATTAAGAGAACACGTATTGGAAGTGGTGAAACAAACGCAAATGAACGAATGGTTTAGAGCCGAATACGAACAATGGATGAAGAATTTAAAACGGAATACCACATCGTTTGAAGAAACACTTCGAGAACAACGGAGTTTGGTGCATGCCAAAGCAGAGAAGATGACTAGGTTAAAGAACCTCGTAACGAGTTTAACGGCAGAATTGGAAACTTTAAAAGCAAAGGCACAACAAGAACGCGACGAGCACGAAGCGAACGAAACGAAACTGAAAAAAGAATTGGAAGAATTACGGACGCAAAATGAAGCACTGGAGAACGAACGGAAACTATGGAATGGGAGGACAAGTGAAGGGAAACAACATTCCTTTCGGACCCAAACGGCAAACTTTCGTTTACCTTCTACTGCCAATAATCCGGTATCTCCAGAAACATCGAATAACAGTGAAGGTAAAAATAAGTTTTTTGATTCAAAGACCCGGACTTCTCGCACGGACGTGGTATTTGCTACGGCCATATTTTTCTTTGGATATATTGCCGCGTATGCGATTCATGGACATGGGAGTGGTGTTGAGGTTCCTGGTGTTCATCGGTATAGTGAGTCTCTTACTCATCAGGCTTCGGAGAGCGATTTGTATGGGAGGGTTGAAGGGCAACGGTATGTGGAGGTGAGAGAGAGTTTTGGACAGAGTGATGTGTATGTACCTGCCATTTCGAATATTCCTGGTCGATGGGTGGAGAGTTTCAATGGGACCGAGGATGATGAGAGGTTGAGGAGACCTGTTTAAGTGTGATACTGTGTGTGATTTTTTTGTATTTTTTTCCTTTTTTGTTTTGGACTTTTTTAATTGTATCATATTATTTTTTTTTTCTTGACAAAGACTTTATTGTTTGGGCCTCATGAATTTATTTTATTTTTTTTATTATATTTTCTTTTTGTGGAATTGTTTTTTAAAAGAATAGTATGATACAATAGTCGAATGTAATTATTTATTGTTCAGTTCAAGCTATAATCTCCATTTGGTCTTTTCGTGGGAAAGTTCTGTTGAAAATTTTTAGAAAAAACGGTAAAACTCCAGATCAGGCACATTATGCTGGACAATGATGTCATTGATACACATCCTCATTTTGGATTTATTTTGATAATTTCTAGAGTATCATTAGATTATTTGGTATTCAATGCCAAATATGTCCAGATTTGGAAAAATTTTCTGATCAAATTCTGAATTAAACGAATCATCTCCTTGATTATATGTTGCACCAATTTGTAGGCTGAGTTTGGGAGAAAAAAATCAAAACAAACGTTTCATAAACCTACAAAATGGTAAAGATATCGAAATTCTTCTTTAAATATACTCTAACACACACTATTAGCTTGACTTCAGTTCTATTTCTGGTACCCTATCGTCGTTAAAAGGTTGCGCGAGCCAAGTGTTTGTAATTACTTCGTTGTTTTCAATTTCTTCTGTCTCCGACAAAACACAATTCCTATCCGAAAGTATACAACCTGGATTATCTCCTGCTCTTCAACACCCTATCGCGTATAGAGAAATTCCCTGGGCAGCGTCGACGTTTTCAAAAACCTGGTTTGCCGAATTACATAATTCAAAGAGCAAAGACCCACTGGCTTGTCGTGATCTGTCAGTATACTCAAGCGCTTCGTCCGTCGCTTCGTTTGCATTTTCAATTGCGGAACAAACGCCTCAACTTTCTATCGTTGACGTTGGTGTTGAAATTGGCTGCGGGAAAAGTGAAAAGTATTATTCGATTGGAAAGATTCGTCCGAGTGGTAGTTCGCTGAGGAATTTTGTTGTGTCGTTGAGTAAAATCCCTTCTGCTGATTTGAAGAAGGTCAGGGGATTGGTGTTGAGTTCGAGAGGTGGAAAGATTCGCGTTGGGAATGTTCAAGTTGGATGTGGAAATAAAACAGTGAAGAAAAGGACGCCGCATAGAAGAAAAAGGAAATCTACGTTGACTCAAAGAGCGTAAGTTATTAAATGTACTTATGTGTGTCAGTGATATTAAATTTTACTATTTTTAGAACGTGTCCAGCCAACACCGTTATTCAAGATTTTAGCACCGATTCACAACTCAACACAAATCTTCTCGGAGGATACTCAGACACTGATGGAACAGGAACGGTGACAGTATCTAACGGAATTGCAACTTGGTCACCGACGACTTCCTCGACAACAAACGCTTATTGGTACACTACACTATATGATGGTGCTGCAGCTAGTAGTGCACAGTGCTTAGATCTTCAGTCATACGGATCAAAGGCGGCCGTTTCGATTACCATCAGCAAAACGACCAGCAGTGCGGCAGCATTAACTGTTGCTGTAAATGTTGGTTGTGGATCGTCCACTTTTAAATCTTTGGAAAAGATTAATTTGGCCGCTGGAGCGGTTTCGTCACAGACCTACACAATCGATATTTTGCCCGGTCTGGCTTCGGCAGCGGATTTATCATCGATTAATGCAATTTTACTGGCGGCCTATGGAGCGGACGTACCGACCGGATCTGTATTCACTATTGATGATATTCAAATTACTTGTTCAGACGCTTCTATACCAACTTCACCATCTCCCACAGCTCCATCGTAAGTTTTCTGTGGGTTATGTTTGTTTCAAAAAATTGGAATTCAATTTGGTTTGTATCATCAGGTGCTCTATTTCACCATTGGCAATTCAAGATTTTAGCAGCTCAGCGCAAATTAATACCAATCTGCTTTCTGGATATTCCGATACAGACGGAACCGGAACCGTTTCAGTCTCCTCTGGTGTTGCGACGTGGTCTCCTACCACCTCTTCTACGGCTTCCGCATACTGGTACACCGAGCTATTTAGTGATTCAGCGGCGACCGATGCACAATGTACTAATCTTCAAAGTTACGGAGCAACTGCCGCAGTTTCAGTGAAATTAGGAAAAACCACGTCAAGTGCGGCTACAATTACGATTTGAGCTGACGTTGGATGTGGTGCAACCAAGGCATTCCGTACGTTGGGTACGATATCCTTGCCGGCTGGAGCAGTGGTTCCTCAAGTCTATAATGTAAACATATTACCTGGTCTAGCCTCTTCTTCCGAACTTGCTTCTATAAAAGCTATTTTGTTGATTGCTTATTCAACGGATGTTCCGACTGGTTCTGTGTTTACAGTTGATGATATTCAGATCAGCTGTGATGGGTAAGTACAGATTGGAATATGCGTGAGCAAAGATTTAATCGTTCTCTCATATTGCAGGACGACGTCTCCTTCCCCGATAACTTCCCCAACATCTTCGCCCGTTGTGTCTGCGAGTCCTTCACCAGTTGCTCCGGGCCAACTCTGTACCGCTCCTGGAGGTGAGGTTTATGAGCGAATTCCTGGAACAAGACCAATATTGGCCGAGAGATGTCGACTACCAGGTCAATTTGCCTTTACTTTCGATGATGGTTCGTTTTCTTTATTGAGTTGTGGTAGTTTTTTTTTTTAAAAATAATTATGCCATAGGTCCTAAATTGTATGAGCCAGAACTGCTAACAAAATTGAACAACTATGGTGTAAAGGTACGTTTGAGTGTTTTGAAATTTAAATATTGAATAATGATGTGTGGATAGGTTACATTCTTTTTCAACTCGAACAATTGGGTCAACATAACTACGGAACCATACCGATCATGGGTCAAATCTGCGTTTGATGCAGGACATCAAATTGCATCTCATACCGCAACGCATCCTTATTTAACGTCGCTAACAAGCGCACAAATACTATCCGAATTGAAACAGGTTGAAGATGCGTTTTTCAGTATATTTGGAAAGAAACCGGCCGTAATGCGACCTCCATTTGGAGATTTCAACGACGCGGTCTTGCAAACTGTCGAAGCAGCCGGATACAATTCGGCTGCGATCTGGAATGTCGATACACAGGATTGGCAGCATAATAACGTAACTCAGTCGATGGCGTATGTGAAGGACGCGATAGAGACAAAGTGCCCGACACCAGGAACAGCGTCGATTTTAGAATTGAGTCACTCTACGACGAGTAGCTCTGTAGATTTAGTAGATGCGATGATTCCTTACGTTCTTTCCAGAGGATATACATTTGTTACCGTTGCAGAGTGCCTGGTAAGTTTTTTTCTCTGAAATTGTTAAATTTTATACTGATCATGTTTTTTTTCTTAGGGCGTTCCTGCATACAAATAACATAACCGATCATACGCACGATCACATGAACTAGATTGCAAACTTTTTTTGCAAGTTTAAAAATACAATAAAATATCCGTATATATTGATGAAATCACATTCAGACAGCGGTTCCCTTGATTCTGTTGGAGTGGAACCGAGAATGTGGGACAAAGGTTGAGAATTTGGAATTTTGTCTTGGAACAAAAAACATTTTATCCATTCACTTCGCATTATCAAATGGTATCTCTTTCGATCTTTTTATATTTCAAGTTGTATAAATAATTTGTATTCCGATAGTTAGACTTCAGTTTAGTTTCGGGCACTTTCACTTGTGCCGCAAACGCCGTCTCCGTTACTTCTTTGTTCACAATACCGTCCGTCCAAAGCAGATTAAACTACCTCCCGGAGGAAATTTTACCCGGACTATCACCATCTCTTGGAAATCCGGTCGCCTATAGACAAATTCCTTGGACCTGTTCTGAATTATCGAACACTTGGTTTGCCGAGCTTCACGGCACAGAGAGTAAGAACCCACAAGCTTGTCGAGATCTGACTCCATTTTCTACTGGGTCTACTGTAGCTTCATTTGCGTTTTCGTTAGCTGAAGAGACGCCACGGCTGTCGATTGTTGATGTTTCACTTGAAATCGGATGCGGAAAGAGCGAGAAGGTTTATTCTATTGGCAAAATCCGACCTACAGGGAGCGCTATGAAGACGTATACGGTGTCATTGGATAAGGTACCCAAAGATGATTTAAAGCGGGTGAGGGGATTGGTTTTGAGTTCGAAAGAAGGTCGAATAAGGGTCGGGAATGTTCAGGTTGTTTGCGGAGCGAAGAATCAAAGAGTTTTGGAATCTAGAAACGTGAGGAAGCATCGTTTCCTGCGTAGGGCGTAAGTTTTTGGTTTTGGTTCTCGAGTTTGTATTGATTTGTGGTTTTTTGTTAGATGCCCTTCTAACCTCCTAGTCCACGATTTCAGCACCAATTCTCTTTATAATCTAATTGGGGGATACTCTGATACTGACGGCACAGGCACATTCACAATCGCTTCTGGTATTGGAACTTGGACACCCAATCCAACGGCTTCTCAATCAGCGTATTGGTATTCAAATTTGTATGGCGATTCTGCAGCTTCTGGATCTCAATGCTTAAACTTACAATCCTATGGATCGAGTGCAGCGATTTCCGTTAAAGTTGGGAAAACAACAACTGCTGGTGCAACGTTAATCGTCGCGGTTAATCTTGGGTGTAGTTCAAATACTTACACCCAAATTGGTACGATCTCTATGCCATCTGGTGTTGTTGCCACAAGAGTTTATTCTTTGAGTTTGAGCGCTGGCGTCTCAACAGCGCAATTGGCGACTGTTAATTCTATCCTTTTGGTTGCGGATGCGACCGTTCCTGCTGGATCAACGTTTACAATTGACGATTTGCAGATAACTTGCTCTGAAACGTCAAGTACAACGACTACGATAGCTAAATCTACTACCAGTTCAACAAAGACTAATCTATCGACGACAATTGCTGTATCTACATCCACAACTTCTAAATCAACCACTGGCAGCATTACGACGTCAACAACCATTCCATTAACCACCATAACGAGTACTACAACTAAATTAACCACGAGCAGTACCTCAACAACCAGTCTATCGACAACCACTCCATTTACAACAACTACCACAATTAGCTCTACAAATAATCCACTGACGACAACTCTATCGACAACAATTCCGGTATCTACAACGTCTAAATCAACCACCACTAGTACCTCAACCACCGTCCCCACTTCAAATACTTCAACCACGACCACCACCATGGCGTCGACTACAACAACTTCAAAACCAACGAGTACTACAACAAGCACGACGACCAGCACAAGAACATCCACCGTGACCACATCAACGTAATTTGTTTGTTTTTTTTTTCTTGAATCTATTTAATATCTAACCTACTTGAAATTAGTCCGAGCTGTGGGGTTTCACCACTTTCCATCCAAGATTTTAGTTCAAGCTCGCAACTCAACACAAATCTCCTAAATGGATATTCAGATACTGATGGAACAGGAACTATCTCGATAGCATCTGGCGTAGCAACATGGTCCCCTGTAACCTCGAGTACATCTTCCGCTTATTGGTATACAGAACTGTTCAGCGGATCAGCGGCCAGCGGCTCTCAATGTTCAAATCTTCAGGTGTATGGATCTACAGCAGCCGTTTCCGTCAAGTTGGGAAAAAGTACGTCGAGCGCTGCAACCATTACTGTTGGAGTTGACGTTGGGTGTGGGTCGACGAAATCATTCCAAACACTCGGAAAAATTTCGTTGGCTGCAGGAGTTGTCGCACCAAAGGTTTACAATATCAATATTCTACCTGGTTTGGCCTCTTCGTCCGACATCTCCTCCATTAAAGCCGTTCTTTTAATCGCATATTCCACGGATGTCCCAACCGGATCTGTGTTTTCTTTAGATGACGTACAGATTAATTGTGCTGGGTTCGTAAAAAAAATGTTTTGATATCAGGTCAGATGTTCTAATTACAATTCACAGCACGATCCAATCTCCAACCGTCGCACCTAGTCCCACCACCACGGTAATTACTTCGCCGACTTCTACTGCGAATTTGTGTACAGCACCAGGTGGTAGCGTTTACGAACGCATTCCTGGTACTAGACCGATTATTGCAGAAAGTTGCCGACAACCGGGACAATTTGCTTTTACTTTTGATGATGGTTTGTGTCAAATACAATTTAGTTTATCACGATGGATAGCTAATATATTCATTTTAGGTCCGAAACTGTACGAACCACAGCTTTTGACCAAACTGGCATCCTATGGTGTGAAGGTAAGAGCTATACTTGTTCATACTTTATTATTAATTGAATTCCCAATTTACTTAAAGGTGACATTCTTCTTCAACTCCAACAATTGGGTCAACATAACCACGGAGCCATACCGATCTTGGGTGAAGTCTGCTTATGATGCCGGACATCAAATTGCATCTCATACCGCAACGCATCCTTATTTAACATCGCTAACAAGCGCACAAATATTATCCGAATTGAAACAGGTCGAAGATTCGTTTTTCAGTATATTTGGAAAGAAACCAGCCGTTATGCGTCCACCGTATGGAGACTATAATAATGCCGTTATGCAAACAATCGAATCCGCTGGATACAACTCGGCGGCAATTTGGAATGTCGATACACAGGATTGGCAGCATAATAATGTAACTCAGTCGATGGCGTATGTGAAGGACGCGATAGAAACAAAGTGTCCGATTCCGGGAAGTGCATCGATTTTAGAATTGAGTCACTCTACCACGAGTAGCTCTGTAGATTTAGTAGATGCGATGATTCCTTATGTACGTTCTAGAGGATACACTTTTGTTACCGTTGCAGAGTGTTTGGTAAGTTTGGTCCTCCATGTTAGAGGAAAGAATAATTAATATCTTAATCTTTTCGATTTAAGGGCGTTCCGGCATACAAATAGAAACGAAGAATATCGCATTGCATAAACTTATTGCAATTCATTTGAATTAGAATTCCATCTATTACACTTTAAATAAAAACAAAATTTTCATTCGCAATCTGCTAATTTATGTTTGATGCCAATGTTATGGGCGGTTTCTGACCAAAAGATCATAGATATAACTTCGTGGACCCTAATGAATGCCTAGATGCCTAGGGGAATTTTAATTCGTGGAATTTCGCTTGCCAAAAATGTGGTTACAAATCGAAAGATTGGTACAGTCCATAAAAATCCTCCTGGACGCCCAAATACATTTTGTATCACCATCAATCATCCAATAAAAAAACAAAAATGTCTTTGCCGACAGTCGGACTTTACTCTGGACTCTATGGAGCATACTACGTAATGCGATGATTCAATTATAGAGAATGTGATTGATTCATGATCATTTTGATAGATTTACCTTTCGATGCAAGTAGTGGAACAGCGCAGAAAATTAGGCGTATCCCTCGGTGATGGAACTTTTTCGATCTTGGTGGAGAAACTTCAAGTTGCAGCTGACGATGCAAAAGGGATTAACATTTTCAAAGATGGAGAACCAAGTAATGTTTAAAACATTTGATTCTTACATTCTTGTTTCTCTAACATTTTTCTGATATTTCTTTCATTTTAAAATTGATCAGCGGATATGACGACCAGCAAGTACTGGGAACTAACAAAAGCCGTGCGTGCGCAAGGAAACTTTAGCGAACATGTTCCGTGGTTGTTGATCTTTGCCGCGATCGCCGAAATCAATGGACTCTTGCCCGAAGTCTTGCACGGCATACTGAGCGTGTTTTTCTTTGCGCGACTCATGTTTAATCATTTTGGAATTCATGGAGCAGCAAACGCGATTGGAAATTGGAGAAGATGGGGCTCGATTATTACTTTCGTCAGTATCGTTGGGTTAGGAGTGTACAATTCTGTCCATTACTTTTTGTGAGAGATCAGTGTATTTGCGTATTTTAATTTTGGTTGTCATTACAAATACAGTCGCCATGAGTTTTCAGTTAACCGTTACCTCCAAAGAAGTTACAATTAGATGCTTTTTTATCAGCCAGGGAAAACTATTCCCGTACGTCATAATACGTGGAATAATTGAGTCACCCCAAAACATGAGCCCATAAATGAAAACTTCCCCAAAAGATAACGCCCAGTCTCGTGTCACTGTCCCAGGAACAGAAACATGTCTTTGCCGATTGTTGGTCTTTACTCGGGGATCTATGGTTCCTACTACGTACGTTTTCCCCGGCTAATATACGATACAGTAAATGATTAAATGGTTTCATTCTCATTAGGTTTACCTTTCGATGAGTGTTGTATTTCAGCGTCGTAAATTGGCGGTTTCGCTTGGTGACGGGACTTACCCTGCGTTAATTGAGAAGCTTCGAATTGCTGCAGACGATCCTCAAGGATTAGCCATCTTCAACAACAAAGAGACAGGTTTGATAAACATACTTGAACGAAATTCTTAATTCTGAGGTTTACTAAATTGGTGTGTCTTACTTTTTCTTTTATTTAAAATTGTATATTTAGCGGGCATGGCTACTAGTAAATACTGGGACTTGACTAGAGCAGTTCGTGCGCATGGAAACTTTTGCGAACATGTTCCGTGGGTTCTACTTCTCTCCGGAATCTCGGAGATCAACGGACTCTCATCGACATACTTGCACTTGGCGCTAGGAAGTGTGCTGGCTGCACGGTTATTGCATAACCATTACGGAGTCTTTGGAAACATGCGAGGAATTGGAATCGGTCGGGTTATTGGGACTGTTGTTACGTTTTTGAGTATCATTGGGTTGGGAATGTATAATACTGTGTTATATTTGACGAAATAAACTTTGCTTCCTTCATCGAATCCAAAATCCAGCCAGTAAAATATCTCTTCTACAAATAGAAGTTAAATCACAGCGCAGCAAAATAGAGAAGATATTGTTTAACGAAAATCACATTCATATCAAATAAATGTAACAAAATTGGTTGGCTTAGCCAGGATGTCTGGTCAAGGACGAAAGTACTGGAAACCAAAAATCGAAAGTTTTGATGACACAATGAATATTGCTTCAGATCTATCGAAAAGAACAGAAAGTAATATAGATTCAATCAATTTAAAGAATTGCACTAATCGACAAAATTTCTAAACTGTAGCGGAGACAAAATTCAACACAGCGAATATTACATTTACTCAAACTGTCACAACCATCGAAACACCCGCAACAACCTTAAAAACGCAATCTGCTTTAACAACTACATGCTCAGATACCTGCAATACCGCAAAACCTATAACTATAGCTCAAGATCAAGCGCAACAACAAAGCAGTAACCTGCCAATCGCATTCTGGATAATCGTTGGTATAGTTGGATTACTGTTGTTAGTGTTGGCGATACTGGTATTTTTGATTACTTGCTCGAATAAGTACGATTCTTCTCATCGACGGAATCGAAGTACAAAGACTTATAAACGCAAAAGTGAGAGCATGCCCAAACAGCGACAACTGCCACCAATAAATACCTCTATGGATCAGATTTATTTTGTCGGAATCAAAACTCCACAAGATTATTACAGTAAGGGCTGACTTGCTTTTTTTGAGAAACGTGCATTAAAAAAAAACAAAAAACTTTTGCAGGTCCACAAACAACTCCAATCATGGTCGATCCGCAAGAACAATTAATCGAAGAATTCAACTATCCCCAACCAGTTGCGACTATTCCTACTGCACTATCACGGTCATCGTCTTTGCACACGTTTATACCGACAATCATGCGGTCGCAATTGTTGGAGAAAAAACAACGACACAATTCATGCAACATTTATTCAATCAGTCTTGATCAACCAAAAATACTCTCACCACCGACTGATGTACCTCCTGAGAATATAAATCTTGAGAATGATAATCTTGGAAAGAATGAACAGCGATTGCCGAATGACTACTTACGAATATCTTACAACGCACGACATTCAACACCAACTTTGTCTCCTCAACGGCCACCGTCACAAACAACTCGAGCTTTTACTATTCCGAGATTAAATCCACGAGAAGTTGAACCGATACCGATTCCAATGTATCCGCAAATTCCATCAGGCTCTTTGCTACGAAATTTAGACAATTTGCAAAATACGGAACCTCCCCGGTTACTTCCATTACAATTAAGAGAATCGAAAACTTTGGAATCATCTGAGGAAGCAAAAAATCACAGCTTCAGCAGCCCCGACTCGAACTTCCTCGATTCCGCCGAGTATTCACCGCCAATAATGGAATTTGCCGTGGATGTTCCGTCCGATACGAGCACGACCGATGAAATTTCAACCAAGAGTAAAAAGAAACTGTTTAAACCGCCGCCGCGAAACTCGTCTTTGATGTACGGAGACGATTTACAGTTAAAGTTGACGCCGCGCATAAGCAGTGAAAAACTGGTACTTCAACCGACGACGTCGGATATACAGAATCAGTTGAATATGATGGCGAGTGATGATTGTGAGAAGTTTAGATCGGGTGGATCGTTTTTTGGATTTTTTAAGTGATTTATTTCGGATTACTGAATTTGTTTCTTTAAATGAACAATTTTTCTTTTATTATGAGTTTCCTGAACGTGTATTGATTACATGCCATTTATTTTTTCTTTTTATTTATTTTTTAAAGACTTTAGAAGAGGTTGAAGTAAATTTTAAATAAATGTCACTTTTTTTCCACGCTTATATAATTTATCGCTGAAATTTGGAGACACATGTAGAAAAATTATCGAAGAATTAAAGATCCAAACTTCAGAATATTGAATTAATTACCATTTGGTTAATTTCAAATTCAAGATACTGTACCAATTCACAGCCCCAGAAAGGGGCTTCAGATACTGGCTCAGCAAAACGCCCAATCCTCCCAAACGGATACGTATAAAAGAAGACGGAAAGCTTTATTGAAACTAGAAGAGAGAAAAAAATCTTCAATTTTCTATGAGAATCAATTTCGTTATTCTTTTCCTCCTTGTGTGTGAATTCACGTTCGTATTTTCACAAAGTGGTTGCGATGGGACAAAAAACATATATTCCGCAGACCAATCTCCAAACTGCATTCCCTGCGAAAAATACTCTGGCGGTGAAATTTAAACATCTCCTCACTTTCTTCCTCTAACAAATTTTGTTATCCAACTTTTATATTTAGCATACTACGGAACAGATTTATTTGGAGATTACGGCTGCATAAGTCCATACCTCTGTCCAAAAGGCGGAGCCTGGTCAGTTCGTAAAAATAAATGCACCTGTTTACCAATTACACCCATATGGGATGGATCCAAGTGCGTATCACCGATGTCTAATCCCCCCGAGTTTGTGTATATTGGATACCCGATGACGGTAACCAGTGAACACTTTGAAATAAAGTCGAAGATTTATAGAAAGTCTTGTGTTGACGGTGGATTGAATTACAAACAAGTTCAATTACAAATGGTGAAAAAATTGGATTCATATATTATTTTTTTTATTGGTTTGATTGCGACTGATTCAATTAAGATTTAATTCAATATTTTTTTTTTCTAAAATTATTTTTAAAAAAAAATAGTGGGAATGCAACGGAACGCCCGATCAAGCATTTTATTACACTAACGGACAAATCATCAGTGTCCAAAGTGGACTCTGTCTCGACGTACCAAACAACAGTCCACGGCAAGGCGCCAAAGTCCAACTACACGATTGTAACGGAACAGCAGCGCAACAGTGGGTATTCAGAAGTATCGACGGACACGTAGTGATTTTGTTTAAAGGAACAAATTTTCTTTTGAATGATTGGAATGCGGATAATTCAAAAGGAGCGCAAATTGGGTTGTGGACGTATTCTGATGGTGATTATGCGTCGCTTTGGGATATAGGTAAACGATATATAATTTTTTAGAAAGAAATTTAAAAAAAAAAAAAGATTTTAAGATTTTTTTTAGTTACTGAATGTGAAGGAAGTTCAGATGATTTGGTTGGAGGAGGATGTGATCGAACGTTTTTAACGTGTTATAGTCCATGTACAGTATTGAGTTGTGGGAATTCAACTTCGAAAAACGGATGCGATATGAGATGTTATGGTGTTTGCATGCAGATTGATTATATCAAACAATGTTTTGATCGTCGTGACCGTTGTGCGTGAGATGTTTCCATCGTATTATTCGATTAAACTGTAATCTTGACAACATGAAGTAATTTTCTATTTGTTATTGTGAGAAAAATAAAGTTTTATGATGAATATTATATTTTGCTAATGCTATTGTACAGAAATTTGGATTATTTTCACAATCGGCGTTGATTCTTTTTCTCAATTTCGAATGAAAATCAAATGTAATATCGCCATCGTTTCAAAAACCGCCGGAATAATACTTTTTTTAAAAAAAATAATAATAAATACAATAATTAAAAAAAAAAAACACACCAAATCTCTCCAAAAAAGAAATACCTGAAAAATGAAAAAATATACCAATAAGAAACATAATGCCACGACTCTGTGATAAACAACGATAACGTGATTATCGCTAAGCAATGTGAAACGATATCTAATCCCCACCCCCAAAAAAATAAAATAAAAACAATTTAAACAACAGTGGCTACAAAAGAATAATCGCATTTTTTTTTTCTTGCTTACGAAATAGATTTAATCCAGCGTTAAATATCGTCATTCCCATAAACAATCCCGTGAATTCAGGTATGAAACATATCCAGGTTAAACTTAACCCCGCCACAATCCTACTCCCCAACAAAACACACACAACCGCGAAAAAGCAAAAAGATTAGTTTTTTCAATATTTATTTTGATAAGATTGTAGATAATACATACGATGAATTAAATACTCCGTATAACGAAAAATCATTTAACGGAAGTGACGCGGTTATATTCCCTTCCTACACAAAAAATAATAAAACTTTAAAGATAAGGGGGATCGACGGAATGGAGTTTGAGGTGGAAAACCTTTGTTTGGTAAACCATTAACGTTGCAATTAAATGTCCGATCGTAGCTAAAAATCGCGCGGGGAGTAACGTTGTTCCATTTTTCATATTTTTTCAAAGGAACGCGAAATTTTTTTTGATTGGTTTAGAAAAAAAGATGAATTTTTGTATCGAGTGTATTCAATAAACCGATCTTTCACACAAAAACTCACATTCCAATTTCCAAACACACTTCTCATAACCCCGATAAAACCAACCGCACCATCTCCCGTAACTCGGCTCCACTTTTACCTGAACTTTTTTTCGCTAATTCCTTTAATTTCTCGTCAATCGAAACAGAATCGATTTTGGGATGTGTGGAAGTGTCGAAAGTGAATTGATTAAAAATTGATTTTAAGATCCTGTATCGATCAGATTCGGAAGGCGGTGAGATTGGGATTGTTCTTGAAAATCGACCTGAGATGGCATATAAAATAAAATAAAATAAGAATAGAAATAAGGGGAAAAGTTAAATTCCGGATTAAAGTAAGAAAAAATAAAAATAATAATAATAAATGATAAATATAAAGTCTCCACCTGAATTTAATAACCGAGCGTCAATCAAGTGCGGGTGATTGGTAGCAGCTAATAAAATAACCTGATCCTGTTCACATTCATCCATTTCCGAAATTAATTGTGCCATCAACTAACAAAAAAACCCACAAATTAACACAATTCCACAAAAAAAAAAAAATTGTATAGGTATACTTACTTTCCCACCAACATCACTCTCACTCATACCCCGCGAAAACAGCGCATCAATTTCATCGAAAAATAAAATACTCGGTGTATTCCTCTTCGCATATTCAAATGCGTTGGATATAATCTTCTCTGACCCCCCGACTTCGCCTTGAAGTAATTGGGATATCGGTAACGAAATGAAAGTTGACCCGGATTCTTTGGCAATGGCTTTCGCGAGGAGTGTTTTTCCTGTTCCTGGTGGTCCGTATCTGTTTAAATGCGGTTAAATTGTGAGTAAGAGTGGGATGTTTAGGGACACGAACAGTAACACTCCGTGTGGTTTTGGTAGTTGTGATTGTAATTCGGTATCCATGGTATGCGTCCATGTGAATATCTCTTCCAATAACATCTATAAACAAAATGATTGAGTTTTTAACAATTGAAATTTGAAACGTATCGTATGGACCTTGACTTCTCGTAACCCACCGATATCACTCCACGTGACAACTTCAACTTTCGACAAAAACGTTTCGTCATCACCACTGTGTCCAGAAAAATCATTCTTTAGTTCCTCCAACGCGTTCAAAAAATCGATCGTTTTTAATGGTGATGGTGAGTTGTTGGTGCGGTGACGGGATAACAGTTTTGCACGGGTGATTAGTGAGAATATGTTGGCGTAATGGAATCCGTTACATTTTTTACTGATGAGGGGGTAGTTTATGTTTATAGTGTCGTTTTGAGTATGGTGGGATAAGAGAAGTTCTAGTTCTGCGATTGTGAGTGGTAGGATAGTGATTGTTTCCTAAGAAAACACATACATATAAATTTTTTTTTAACATCGTATCAAAGAAGTTAATACTTTAAAATAAGAAATCACGGCTTTGTGAACGCGATCAGGATTGGTGGTGATCCCAATCACGAAAATTCTTTTTGATTTTGCGTCAATCAGGAATTTACGAAACACGTTGCAGGTTGATATTGATGTGGTGTCGACTGGGAATAGAGATTCCAGGTCATCGAGAATCACTGAGAAGCGAGAAATTAGATTATATAAGTAAACTCGAGTGATGAAATTTTCATAGTACCTATTTGGTTTGGTTGGGTTGGATGGAGGAGATTGTGCAGAGATTTGGATTTATCCGGTAAAATGTCACGAGATGGAGCGAATGCGACAGAAGAGTAGTTTAAGTATCTAATCTAGGCCACATTCATAGTTTAGAATCAACATTTGATAAAAACGCCGGGTGAAAGTGAAAAAAAATACAGTATCGGGTATCAAGTCGCAAAGTAACAAAGCCAACGAAGTTTTTCCAGCGCCGGGATTTCCCGATAGTAAAAGTTTCTTGTTTGTACTCAGACTGTGGTTTCCCGTGAGGAACTGATGGAGAAGCACGGGCAGTGGGGTTTTCTGGAGCAGAATGTGTGCCATATCGAGCCATTCTGCATTTTCATATTGCATATTGGGAACAGCTTTAATTACAAATGGATTCTCCCGTGGACATTGACTACGCTATCGTATTCAACTCAAAAGAGCCTCACTCAACTTGGATTAATTCTTTCCATATCATCCTAAACGCCCTATCTCGCTTCGGGTACTCAACTTCTATTTCCATTCATTTCATTCTTTTTATTTTTGTAGACGAGAGGGTGTCGCTCTAAGTTTCAACGGCGGAAAAGATTGCACAGTTTTACTATATTTATATCATCTGGCGCTAATTTACTACAATACTCAAAATCCCCAAGTTAATGGGCACTCAGAGTCGGGGTTTAGGATAAAGACTTTATATGTTGCGCCCAAGAATGCGTTTACTCAGGTTGAAGCGTTTGTTACTGAGTGTGTAGAAAAGTATGTGGAAACTGTTTGAATTTGGGTTGAAAGTGAATTTTCAATTAGGTATTCTTTGGAGTTGACGAGGTCCGAAGGAGATATGAAATCTGATTTAAAGCAGTTCTTGGATACGAATACGGAAATCAAAGCGATTTTAATAGGAACTAGACAAACGGACCCTTTTTGCTGTAACATCTCCCCTTCCTTTCCCCCCCTTTCCCTTCCATTGTAATGTTTTTTCTCTAGCAAAGTTGAAAAGTTTTGATTTTACGGATGGAGATTGGCCGCCGATTTGGCGTGTACATCCAATATTAGATTGGAGTTATAAAGAAATTTGGGATTTTTTATTATTGTTTCGTATACCTTATTGCATTTTATATGATCTCGGGTACCCTCACTCTTTTTTGATTTTTTTTATCCCTCTTCTTCTAAAACTCTCTCTGGTGTAGGTATACTTCGTTGGGTGGGTTGGATAATACTATACCAAATCCGTACCTGAGGATACCGGATACGACTGATCAATATTATCCTGCGTTCAAGTTGACGGATGGGTCGAAAGAGCGAGAAGGGAGGATAAGTAAACCCAAACATTTATCACAGCGGAATGGAATTCCGAAATAAATAAATCTGATTCGAAGATGACAGGAATTGACATGTACCACCAATTATGAAAATTCTCCACAAAGCTCAAAGGGAGCGCCAAGAAAGAACACAAGAGTTCCAGGTTCGAACCCTGGTGGTAGAGCCATTCTACCATAGCTTAAGTCTGGAAAAGCGCTTCTTTCTTTCATGGAAGTTACCAAGTTCGAGCCTTGGTTGTGGACTTTGACTAATCTATTCATTTATTTAGTTTTACACCTTTACTGGATGTTTTTTTTTACTGTCTAGTCGATGGAGAACAAGGTACAGTTGGGAAGGGTGTTTTTTTTTATTTAAAAAAATTTATACAAATTCCACAATGCTCGAAAGGGAGTGCCAAGGCAGAACATGAGATTCCAGGTTCGACTCCCGGTAGTGGAGCAATCTGCTAATAGCTTAAATTGGTGAAAGCGCTTATTCTCCTTTGGAGGTTACCAAGTTCAATTCTTGGTTGTGGACCTGAAAATCACAGACTTTCGTTTTGTAGGGGTTGGCTCTCAATTATCATCTATACAGCATTACTTTGTATTTAAAATATATTAAAATTTCCACTCTTTGTTCATTTCTTTCCTGAAGCAGCATCTTTGACTTCATCAAACACCGTCAACAATGCAAACGCAATATAAAACAATCCCACCGGGTACGCGACCAACAACCTCTGTTCATTCATCTGTAATATCGTCACGAAAATTAACGACGCCGAATGTGTACACCATAAAATTGTCAGTGATGAGAGTATGAGACCAGGGATTCCGTCCGAGAGTATATCTAATCCACTGAAAAATTATGAAATACCGTTATTTTACTGATTCCAATAACAAAAAAGTGCGTTCGAAAATGAAATAAAACGTACGTGAGATGGAAAAGTGCGTAGAGTGCACTGAGAATCACCATGGGAAGTAAACAGTAACCTAAAACACTGGCGGTTTTGTACCCGTCGATTCCCGTTTCACTCATTAAATTCAAGATTAAACCTAACGAAACGCAACCCAACATTGCGAGTCCATAGATATACCCGAAATGAACTTTTCCCGCCTACTCGAATTTGATAATATGTTAGCCTCGAAAAATAAAAAATCGTCTGCAAGTTTCAAACCAGTAATAAAAACCCGCCGAGAGCGATTAGGAAAATTAGAGGACCAACGATATCTGGATCATCCATGATATTCTTATCAACCGGTCGAAATAGATTTAATACTGTTAACGCTTTTTGTTGAACGTGGTCAAACCGGATTCCCAACTCTACAAAAAAACCCCCAAACCAAATTAAAATTCACCTACCGCAATCTCGACAAAAAAAAAATTAATAACGATGTGCATACCTTCTAGAAGCGGTGGTTCATCAGGGTAATCACCGGTACTAAACGCGGCGTAATAACTAACTTGCGGACCATTCGGGCCGGGGTTATACGTTGAGGTTGTATCTGGGTATGATGGGTAGGCAGTGTTTGTTGTGTTTGTGGATCCACCGCGTTCAGAGTAAGAGAATTGAGTGAATTGGAGGTCGTCGGCGGGTGGGAGTGGGCTGGAGTAGGGGTAATTTGGTGGTTGGGTTGGGAAGAGAATGTTTTGCGACATTTTGTTGTCAGTGGTTGTCAATTTTTGAAGTGCGGAAAACAGTTTCAGGAGATTCGGTGGAAAAGCGGCGGAATTTTAATAGTTTCCGGTTAATATTTTGGTATTGCACTCTACAGTAGATTTAGATTTTTATTTGGCCTGTTTCTTTGTGAAAACTTCCCTCCGCAGTAGCTCAAATCTGGTAGAGCATCCGAATGTCAATCGGACGGTTTCAAGTTCAAATCTTGATTGCGGACTTAAATTAATTAATTTCATTTAGTTTTAAAATTTTTCTGCAATAGCTTAAATCTGGTTAAAGCACCGCGAGGAATCCAATTATCCTTTGGAAGATCCAAGTTCAAATCTTGGTTGCAGACTTTTGTATTTATATTAAAAATATAATATTTTGCCATAGCTCAATTCTGGTTTAAGTTTCTTTGGAATTCCACTTAAAAGAAAGTTTCGGGTTCAAAGCTTGGTTGCAGTCTTTTTAATTTAAGTATTAATTAATTTTAATATCCTCTGCAGTAGCTCAATTATGGAAGAGCATCCAACTATCTTAGGAAGGTCCAAGTTCAAATCTTGGTTGCGGACTTGAAATTTACTTGTACTTTTTGGTTTTAAGTATTTTCTCCACAAATAGTTCAAATCTGGTTAGAGCACCGAGGACTGCAACTCCTCGGGTGGTTCCAAGTTCAAATCTTGGTTGTGGACAACGGTTTTTTAAATCTATTATTCATAATTTTCTCGAATATATTTTTGTAAAGTGCTCAGGATGACCAGCGCGTTTGTTTACAGCCTGACGGCAGCACTTTCAAGATTCATTGATATTATATAAAATATCTGGTAGAGTATCAACGCCCGAAATTTGCTAAATTTTTCCACGGATCTCGGTTTGGCTAGAGCCCTGAGTTCTGCCCTGTCTCAGGTGTTTCCAAGTTCGAATCTTGGTCGTGGACTTTCATTTCATCACACCTCTATAGGTTTCCATTTACTTCGAATTTCGAAAATTAACAGACCGAAGACGAAATGTGCTGCGTTTGCTGTTCGATGTTCTGGTACAACTCGGGAGAATTACTTCGTGCTGATTGCGAAAGAGATTTTCTCTATTTATGCGCAGATTTGTGGTGGTTGATGTTGCTCCTTGCCTTGTATTCTGCATGATCCAAATTCTGTCAACGCGTTGATCTGTATCCAGGAACTTGGATGACGGATATATAATTGTCTCGAAGCATGCATGTAAGAAAAGAAAATGTTTTTATTTTGAAAGTTTTAATAAATATTACCTTTTTCCTCAAATCTGCAATTACTGTAAAGATTGAAAGATATCTGGACTGTGAAGGCCATATTTAATAATCGTTACTTGAGCTCCGTCTCAATAGATAGTTCTACAAAAGCTTTGTATTCTGAAATCCCGACGGATCAAGAATGTTTCACCTCGTTATCTCTCAAAAAAATTAAAAACAGATACCATTGTCTATAAATCAAAATAAAATGTCCGAATTTTAAATTCTAAGTTTTTTCGCGTTGATGAAGGTAATTTGAAATGAATAGCAACACTTGTGATTGGTTGATTTCGATTTTATTATTGTTTTTTCCGCGTATTTCATGATTGGTATTGATTGATTCGATTCGTAAAGCTGAGAAGAATGCACTAGTTATAAGTGAGATATAAGTTAATATCGTTTAGGAGAATTTTTTAAAATTTAAGGGCAGCGGTTTATCAAGGAAAAGGTTGCAAATACAGTAACGTTAATTTTAACTTTTTCCCCCTCATTTTTCATTTTTTTTTTTTCCAACTATTTTAATTTTTCTGAGCGAAGAGTAACAAATTTATTCAAAATATTATTCATATATTATCAATTAATCAAAATATAACATCTATATAATATCATAAGAGGATTCAGCTTTAAATATCTAAAAATATAGTTGAAGAGGAATAAGTATAGTCCAAAAAATTAAAATTAAAATCAATATCAATTATCAGAACTATTGTTTCGCATTTTTATCATTTTCGGGTACGTATTAAAATACTAAACAAGAAAATTTTCAGTTCCGCAAACAGCTTATTCATTAAAATTCACCTACCAATGAGTTTTTAACCTCTTCTTTTGCATCGTCAAACATATTAACCCCAATATATCCATCGTTGAATTTATCTATTAGCGCGTATCGTACAGAAGCACTAAGATTAACTTCTAACGGTGCTCCCTCGTAAATAAAAGCTCGCATCAGTCTCTCGCAATGAAGAGAAATAGCGGAATTGGTATTCCCAGCCGACATTACCTCAACCGTAACCTCAGACGTAAATCCAGAATGACCGTCGCTATTTTGAGACGACTGATCCAAGAATCGATGTTGAGGAGGTTGCAAAAATTCCGAACTATTCATCACTGTACGCTGTTGAAAAAGGTTGTAGTCGTATTTCGACTTCCGTCTTTCTCCTTCGTAGTTGCTTGGAACCGGTTCTGAATAATCAGTGCTGGTTTCTGTTGAAATCGCATAAACTGAAGACGAATTATCCGGTGTTGATGCCTTTGTCGTCAGTGTTTCGATTTGTGGAGATGTATTCAGGTTTTGGAAATGGTTTGCTTGCAACTCGGCACGTTTTTTCAGTATTTCGACTTCCTCGAGGAAAATTATTTGTTCCGAGCAAAGATCTTTTCAAAAAATTAATTGTTAGTTCATATTTTGTAAACGAGAGTTTTTATTTTACCTTTTGCTGCCGCAATCTTCAGCAGGTGGAAAAGACTTTCATCTGCGAATACTTGATTGAACGAGTCCATGTTATACGCCAACGAAAATTTGGATTTTTTTCGCTCGTTCATGTACAGCGTGTACAATGGAAGAATTACGCTCATGTAATGACATGACCCGCATACAATGTATCTAAACAAAAAAATAGAAAATGAAAATTAAAAAAGAGAAAAAAAATCAAATATGTTGTTTTGCAAACTTACATCACATGGTTCGGCCCGAAATAACCCCAATCATCAATCGGTAACATCTGATATGAGATCATAAAATAAATCACCAAGCAAACCCAATCAACAACGATTGAAACCAACAGTTCCCGTTGAATTCCTTGAGTATCACGGATTTTTCGTAACATAAACACCATCGTAGGTGCAACAATCACCAAAAAGAATCCGACGATAGCGTATTGAACTTGCCCCATCCAGTTCTTTCGGAACGTACAGTCAATTCCAAGTTCCAGTTTAGGCAAAACCGCAATAGGAGGGAACGTCAATTGGATTATAAGGGAGTACACGAATAGTGCCATGGAAATGAGAATCAGGGTGTATCTTAATTTTCGTTTTAAAATTGCAGATCGGCTGATAAACTGCCATTCTCCTTCTTGGAAGGCAAGCGTACCACTTTCTAACCGTAAAGGAGCCGGAATCATGCTGAAACTGAAAACCGAATCTACCGAAAAAAAGAAATCAAACGTTGAAACATTTCGCACTACACACATCCGAATTACCTTGGTCGCGAGTTTTACCCGATTTATCAGGTGTATATTTTCCTCCAGACGATTCGTGAAATTTGAATAGTTTGTAGAACCAGTATCCCCTGCTGACCAAAAACAGAGTCCATAATGGTACGAGGAAGTTCAGACCCCAGAAAATTAAACTATTTCGTAAAGAAAGTAATCGATTGAGAAAAGAGTAGAACGAAAATATCCAAAAACATACAAACATGGATACTCTGCAGCGTATGTATTCTACGAACAAGTCAATACATTAAATACACTCATTTTTATCGTACTTACTCGAAGAATCATAACGGGAGTGAGTACCATGGACACGATGGCATGCGACACAGTTAATCCAACACCTTTGACCTTGATAGAAGGGCTTTTTCGCTTTGCGAAAAAGACTATCGTAGAAATGAACAAAATCCTAATTTAAAAACATCACATAAGATGATTGCTCCAAGGTATTTATCAAGGGTCTTTCTTTAAAAGATACTCTGGCACTTACGCTTCGAATATACATAGTATCGTCAAGTGCAGTAACCGACCATTTGCGCTGTTCTTGAAGAATTTTTCCATATTATCTGGTTGTCCGATAGCCATCTGTTAAGAGATCTTTGTGAGCGTTTCGAGAAAACGTTAAAGTGTTGATACTTTTTTAAAAAAAAAATTTTTTTCTTGTGCAATCAATGACGATATCTCTCGATCAGGGTTTGAAAGTATCAATTGTAAATTAACCGAAAAGCAGCAAAAAGTAGCCGTTTTGCAGTATCAATTGGAGAGTTTTTTTCTATTTCATTTTGTAAAATGCGATGTCTTTATCAATTGATTTTCTCTATTCATTCATTTGATGTTGTATATTTTTTTCCCACAACCGCGGGGATTTTTTGTTTGATACTTTTGCTCAGTTTAGGCAATGCAGGGCAATATCGATCAGGAGAACTGAAAGTATCAATCTACTCAATTTTCTCTACACACCGAAGTTTATCACAGAATACTGAACCGATGCGCAAATCACAAATCAAGTCGGAGAGTGATTTAATCATTTGTAAGAAAAGCACCTTGCCGATTCTTTATTATATCGGTAGAACAGAAAACTTTATTTATTAACACTCAAAGATAAAATAATATTTATCACCACGAAAAAATTTCGACAACCAACCCAAAACGCCTCAAAATTTGAACAGGGCTGCATTTTGCCGCAGCCTCTTCATACTCCCATTCTCCATCATCTTTGCATGAAAAATTCAGAATACATAAATCTGGAAACGATCTTTCCAGAGAATCGATTTTACCGATAACAATCTTTGCCTCAGGTGTCCATAAATCAACTTGGTAACAATCACATACCGTATCAGTGCAGATTTATTCTAATTCTAACGGTGCATACAGATGCTAAACGTACACAGCAGTAGCATGCGATTATCACTGCTTGACTGAGGAATAAAACTAATTCCCGGGTGGTGCACGAACTGAGATCGTTTTACCAGAGGTATTCTGAATCCAATTCGTTACATCTTTAATTTGAAATATTTGCTATTAGTATCGTCTGCAAGTGGAAAAATTCGTCCAGGCGCTAGGAAGCGTCGCGAGATAGAAATGCAAATATTGCCGGAGAGGATCATGGGAGTTTATTTGCTAAAGTTACTAATAAAACGTTCAGATTAGAATGCTAATGCAGCCGGAGTTTTTGTTTTTTCAGTTGTCAAACGAGAAAAAAAGGAACTTTTCGAAATGAACAAATTCAGACCCGCTTCGTCTCTATTGAAGAGAAATTTAAATCTTTTTCAGTTATCTTCAACTCGCTACTTTTCTGACTCCGTGGAGGTTACATTCATGTTTAAAAGTGATGGCAAACTCTTGCTGACTTTGTTTTTGTAATTACAGTCCAAAGGAGACAATACACACCAATCAGCAACGCCAAGTCCATCAGAAGAATTAGCGACGCAACAAAATTCAAATTCAAAAGAGCAACCTGCAGATGAACAACAACCGCAAAAACCAACCGCAATGTACACAGCTACAGAACTGAGTCGTCTCGAAGAACTACGTCGTAACCCATACCCACGTAATCCTTTCTTCCGTCCGATTGCCCCCATCAGTAATTTCTCCCGCGAAATGGTTTACAAAATGTGGAGTGAAGAGAAATTAAAACCGCTGCAAATTGCGAAAAAGTTGGGAATCTCGAAGGTCAGAGTTGATGCGATTATCAGAATGAAGTGGTTGGAAAAAGAAATATTCAGTGATCCTGTATGTATTTGTAAACTTGATTTGTGAAATCGCTCAATTTTTCATATCTCTCAGAATAAGGCTCCCTTCCCTGTCCAGGAGAATTTGGCTTCTGGAATGGATAAATTAACTAGATCTGTGAATCTTTCTTCCGCATTTGTTCGAGAACCTGTTCGTTTTATCACGGAAGAGCGACTGAAACCATTCTTTCAACTCATTGATGATAATGATCCTCTCGCGGTAATATCTCTTCAACATCATTCAATTATTTATTTGTAAATTATCCCTATTCTAATCGTGTAAAATAGCCACCCAAATTGGACGTGCAGTTTCAAGGTGATCCTGTTCAACAAAAGAGAAACGAAATCATTGTTCCTGAATTGAAAGTAGGCGAAAAGTTTAAAATGGTTGTTGTTGATACGGCTCCTCGTCGGCGCAGAGCTGAACTTCCCGACGATGTATGAAATTTAAGAGATCAAAACAAAAAGAAAATTTTATTTATCTCGAAAGAGGGATTATAAAGAAACTTATTTAGAAAAGGGATAAGTGAAAAAATCTCCAATAAACTACGTGGAAAGACAATACTTAAAACAAACTGACGTGTTTTAGAACAGTATAAATCAAGAGTTTGATTCCAATTCTTTGAGCATCATATCGAGGTCTTCCTTCACCTCGGGTCCTGCTTCTTTTTTCCCGTCTTCACTTATACTCGCCTCTCTCAGAAGCGAATCAACTAAAAAAATAAATGCATTAGACAAATACTTCAACTGGATCAAAGAAAACACAATACCTTCATCCAACAAATCTGCTTCGTCTTGTTCGTCTTCATCATCCTCCTCCTCTTCGTCTTCCTCGTCATTTTCATCTCCTTCGTCGTCTTCCTGTTCAGCTTCCTCAGGAATCGATTCCACAGACTGTTTGTTATCACCGGATATTCCACCCTCAAATTCTCCAGAAGCATTTGCACCTGCGCTGGCCGCCGTCGCCGCCGCCGCCGCAGCTCCTGCAGTTGCTTTCATAACTGACTGCCGCCTACCCTTCTTCCCACCTCCACCAACTCGACTCGCCCATTTCCATCCACCTTGCACGAGACCATCAACCACCTCTTTCGGTCCCACTACAATCAACGGTTTCTGCTGTACAGCCGCCGCAGCCGCCGACGTCTCCTCACTCAACGATATACTCTTGGAAAATCCAGATTCAAAGTATTCCAGCAGATACTCGTCTATCAATATCAGCTCTCTAAATTGTTGGATAGAAATCTTTAGCGGTCCATCTCCATCGGCGCCAGCGTTCTCTCGAGCCTGTTTTTCCTCAACCAAGAACGCTCTGTTTATTAAACTTCCCACAGCCCCAAGATAGCGGTCAGGTTCTTCCCTTCGCATTAAAAACAACAATGATTCTGATACCGCGATCATTTCCTCCTTTGAAATCACTCCGTCGTGGTCATTATCATGTAAATCAAAGAATATACCAAGCACTGCCATCATATCGTTACTCTTCAAAGCTGCAATCCCACTGACCAAGTCCTGAAAATCGATTTTCCCATCGTGATCTTTATCAAAGACATCTCGGAACAACGACTCCAAAAACTGGCTTCCAACAACGGTCTTTTGGCTCCCTGCATCAGTTCCCAACCGACTTTGTTGTTCAATCGCATCCTTCTCTAAATCCGCCCACGTTGCAATTTTCCCCATAACACGCTTGAATTGCGACACATCAATCGGCGGACCAATGAAAGTCTTTGGCTTCTCACCATCCGCGATAACAATATCTTTTTTCGCCTTCTTTGAATAATAAATTACATCGAAATACATATTACACAAATACAACAACTCTTCCCGCGAAAACTTGAAACTCTGCTTTAAATTCCTAACCATGGATTTCTTGGCGTATATATCTAATCCGTGGATAACTTTCAGTTGATGCGATTTACGAAGTTCTACAATTTGTTCGTGCGATACAGATTGGAATTCACGGTACGCGGTCAACATCAATTGGTTGAATTTGGTTATTGTTCGAATGTTTTTCGATTCGTCTGCTTTGATTACGTCGCCTAGCGATGCAAAGTATGATTTCATCACGTTCCTAATTTCAAGCATTGGATATTATAGCAAAACAATCATCCGAGATTAAAAACTTACATTAGTTCACCGTCATCTTTCACTCTTAATATAGCTTCTCCGTTGGTTTTCAAGATCGCAAGTCTTGAATTAAATTATTTGTAAGCGTTTTGTAGAAATTTAAAACAATAAGTAATTACCCGACTTGAAACAAAACCTATTTTCAAACAAGCATTTAAAAACAAGGATTTAAAAAAAAAGATATGTATGCATCAGAAAATCACCTTCGGTCCTTCCATGAAGAAACAATCAATGATTCTCAATGAAAACGGTAACGGCAGCGAATTAATATATAAACTTAAAAACCAGGGCAGACACGCAACCGATAACTGAATTTCATTCTTTTTGAAATGATCCGAGAGTATTGGCATATATTTAGCGACCTTTAATAAAATCACAAAACAGTGAATACAGGTGAATAAAAGATGAAATTAAATAAAAGGCAAAATTAAGATACTTTACCAATGTTTCAAAAACATGATTATCCACAACCGCTCCTACCATATTCGTACTGTAGTATCCCGGTAGTAGCCGTTCACATAATACAGATAATATCCAAAACGCTTGTTCTTCCGTTAAATAAATTAGTAACACACTGACTACGATGTTCATCGCTTGACAGTATCCAATTTCCGGGTCATGGAATGAGAACGCCTTAGATCAAATCCCATCAGTTCATAAATTGGGGGGAAAAAACGGCAAATATGTCATACATAAAGTACTCGTCGTAATGCGTTTATTCCTTCGTCTGTTTGATATCCAGAGTACTCTGGTAAACTCCTGTATAATAATACAAGAACAATAATGTTAACAACCATTTCAACAATCAAAGATTACTCATACCGATTTAAATCTTTCTCGATCTCTTCCGTAGATAAAGAATGTCGTCCTGCATTATCAGAGTGTAATTTATCATAGTATCCTGCATTCATATATCGTTTATACATCGCACCGCAACAGAATTCCCACATTTCCCCTATATGAATATTATACAATTAATTTCAGCATTTTACAGTTAAATACTGAATAAGATACCGCGCAGAACATTAGGTAACCCGATTCGTACAAGTTTGATGAACGTCGGAAGTCGAATTAATGTCAAATTTCGTCCGAGTTCTTTTCAAATAATAAAAAATATCAGCAACTAATTTCCGTTACCACGAAAACGTAAATACCTCGGAAATAAGCAACCCAGTATTTCAACTTATTCTTCTCCTTCGATCTCTTCAACTCTACATACCCGTACTTCAAACCCAATCCGCCCTTGGTAACTTCTCTATCAGCAATAATATCCTCACTATTACAAGTCGCCAAAAACGGTTTCATATTTTTCATAAACGGGATATGCGCATTCAACTTCTCCTTCAAACTCCCGCAAAACGCATCACTCGCTGGTTTATCCCCAATCATCTGAAATAGTAACTTTAATTGATGCCACACTGTAATCGCTATCGTGGACGTTTGAGAACTTATTCGTTCAACTCGTTTAACAGAGTGGAAGTGTAAGACTAGCTTGCATTGGTACTTTGTCGATGATAAAAAGCATAGGAATGTCGGGGAGAGATATATCTTTCCATGGAAACTCGCTTGCGTTCCTGATACACTGCAAACCGCAAATATTTCATCGGTCAAATGTTCCGTCGTTGGGAGATTGAATACGGTTTGGAACGTAGCGTTCTTCTTTTGTTCTTCAAACGATTGTTTCAGTGTTTTGTTGCCGCCAAATCCGAGTGAACGGGATACTGCCGCAATCGGTGAGGAAACGGAGGTCTGGTCGGCTTCTAATTCGTCTTCGAAAAGTGACAGTCCAGGTGCTCGATCTGTTACTGTGATTCCGAGTAATTTTTGCATGGCGATATTCGTTAAATGTTCCAATAAATCGTACGTCTCATCTCGTTGAAATAAATTGGAGAAAAAATGCTATGGGCGGAGGGTTTTCTTTTTTAAGGAAATAAATTAATTAAAAGAAATCCGTACCTCTGTTTTATTTCTCGTCACTATTTTAATCGCATCCGCAAATACTCCTCTCTTTGAAGTATCCTTTTGAACTTCCTCGATATCCTTCAACTCCACTGCTACTTTGGTCTCCGCACCAAGAACAAACGAATAAAAGCAAACATAATTAATAGAGATGTACAACCATCCCTGATTGATTAATTTTTTGTGATAGGAGCATGAATAGACTAAAATTAAAGATTTCAGTAATTAGATTACAGAAAAACTGCAAAAAATGCATACATGCAACTAATCGTTCACTTTCAGGTAACTGAAATAATTGTCGCCAAGCACGAGCTGCAGATCTAAATTTCGCATCGGTTGATTTTTCGTCAGTGTCTTTTTCTGTTTTATTAATATGAAGATTTAGTCCAGTCCTTTCACGACAAAAAGTCACATATTTCTTCATACCAACGTTTGCAACGTGTGACTGAAACTTCGATACAGCGTATGCCTCTTTATCCTCCATATCTTCTAATTCATCCAACTCTGCTCTTAAATTTTCTGCAAAAGGTAGATCAAACTGAGATTCTTCAAACGTTTCCGATGATGTTAAATATAATAAAAACCTTCAATCCACGCCCAATCTTTCTCTAACGCTTTTTGGGTATCCGCAGCCTAACCAAACCAATATATCATTAATGCAGATAAAAAGGATGACGTTGCATTTCAATTGTACCGCAACCATATGCCCAACATCAGGATTCTGAGCATTTCTCAACACAATTCGAAACGGAGGTTGTTTAGTATCGAACCTAACATTAAAAAAGAACCATTCACAATATTAATAAAAGTAGATAATTAAATTGTAAATCAAAAAAGGAGCGATATTTCAAGCCAACTTACACGTTCTGAATTGTCGCTAACACAGTCTTCCATAACCGTCCTTCCTGTTGTATAGATTTTTGCATTACGAATACTTTCGTTTCCTATTAACAAAACAAAATTCAACTCTATCCAATTAAACAACCAATAATCTCTCTCTTTTCTTACTCTTAACGTTTCCCATAGTGAGCTCTGCAATTCGCATGGTGTCGGAGATGTAATCGGCATAGTTTTATTCAAATACGTTGTGTTTATTGTGCGGGTTGAATTGTGGATGCAATTGATCTGAAACGTTAATTCTCGTCCAGGGGTCCGGATAGACCGATATAATTAAAGCAATATGTCTGCGTATATATTATAATATTATAAATACTATAATACGTATGACCGAATTCGGATTCCGTTTTCGTTTCAAGTTTTTAAGTTTTGTGTGACGACAATGTATACGGAGAATTGATAAGGATTAAAATGCTTCATCGAGATAATTCCAAATATAATAAATAACTACTACTAAAACTCCTTAATCTCGTCGAAATACTCCCGCTGCCAAAATCACGTTCGTTCGATTAAACTTTATATCAAATATCGGTGTTCGTTTGGTCATATACGCTCCAATACATTTCCTAAATATAAACATTTGAAAAAATCTACACTCAAAGGGAAGAAAGACAACATTGATAACATACCCTTCAACTACATCAGCCTTCTTTGCAATTCCTCCAGAGTTATCGTTGCTCTTCGTCGTCACACTTCCAATTTCACCAACTTCGGCACTCTTCACATCCCAAACGCGAACGCAGTTATCCGCGCCTCCGCTTGCCAATACACCTCCGTCATTCGAGAACGTTAAAGTGTTTACAGTATCCGTATGTCCTCTAAACTGTTTAATCACTCTTCCAGAATTAATATCCCACAAGAATATGTTTTTATCAACCCCTAACAAAATCAAAAAACATGTAAAATTACCATCTCGTTTGAAGGTATAAAATTTACCTCCTGTTGCGATCGTTCGACCATCAGGTGAAACAGCAACACTAAAAATAGGTCCAAGATGTTTAGGGAATATCCGCACACAATTTCCTTTCTGTACATCCCACAACCTCGCTGTTCTATCAGTAGACCCCGTCACCACATAATTCGAATTCGGATGAAACCTCACACACTTTAAATTTGAAACAAAAACCTCGATCAGAAAAAACTAAAA
This sequence comes from Nowakowskiella sp. JEL0407, assembly GCA_027600645.1. Classification (NCBI taxonomy): domain Eukaryota; kingdom Fungi; phylum Chytridiomycota; class Chytridiomycetes; order Cladochytriales; family Nowakowskiellaceae; genus Nowakowskiella; species Nowakowskiella sp. JEL0407. The sequence continues at coordinate 51,004 of JADGJK010000059.1, forward strand.
TTACATTAAAATATCTAATTTACATCAACATCAGACGTATGTCCAACAAATATTCTCAACGGGTAAATCTGGTCTACACTCCATAGCCTCGCAGTTCGATCATGCGACGCCGTAGCAAAATATATTCCTTCCGGTCCAAAATCTACATCCCAGATCGGGTAATTATGTCCTTTATAACATACTAAATTCGTATTTGTGATTGTACTCCATAGCCGTGCTTTTTGGAAATTTGTTTTAGTAAACGCGAAAGTCTGGAAAAAAGGAGAGTCTCAAACCTGTTTTATCTTCGGAACATGAGATTAAGTATTTCCCATCTTTACTGAAACTCGCGCCGTATACTGGTCCTGAATGACCTACGTATCGTCGATTTCCCAAGTCTGCACACAAAAAAAGTAATAAGAAATATAAATTTAAAATCTTTGCTTTTCTTACCATTCTCATCATGCATATTCCAAATTCTCAAATACGAATCAGAAAATCCAGCACACATCATTGAAAAATCTTTCGACATTGCAATACAATTAACACTTGAAAAAAGTTACCATCAATAAAAAAAAACCACCCAAACACATTAAATAATCATATTACCTATCATAACCATTATGAAACGTATAGCAACAAACCGACGGCGCGATATTCCCACCACCACTGAGCACAACTTTATTCCTCGCTTCCTTCAAAATATACAACTCCTGCTGAGCCTCATGCAACTTCCTCGGTGGAAGCGGTACATTTTCCCGACTCGGCGCGTCTCCATTTGTAGTTTTTAATTTATCAATTAGGGTCGTGTCGCCTTCGGCGTTGAGTATTCGTTCGATTTCGGAGAGGAATTCAGGGTCGGGTGGGAGTTGACCGAGTTTTAAGGTCTCGCGTTTGTTGAATTCGGAGACGTCGGCGTCTAGCCCTAGGACGGTTGGATCGTGGTCTTGTTTTGTGTCGTTTGGTGCTGCTGGGTATACTACAAACAAAAACAAAGAAATAAAAGTCTAAAAAATTACGATGGATCAGTTTCAGATGTACTTTGTATTCGAATATACTGATTAATCAATCTCAACAACAAAACCCACTGTCCATCTTGTAAATAATTCAACAACAATAAAAACGAATATTTGGATAATTGCACGAAATATTTCCCCTCGCGGTATTGAATTGCGACTTGGCTGGCTTGGATATGTTGTGGAAGTGTGATGTCGCTTAAGAGTTTTATATCGGCTGTGTGCGTTTCGATATGGTCTTGCTTAAACTTTTCCAGGAATTGCCGTGCTTTTGTTTTTGGTTTTACGAATTGTTTTTGAATGGAAAATTTCTACATTTTGGACTTACATAACGCTGGCTCGTTTTTGGCGACTAAGTCTAAGTACATGGTGACGAAAACCGGCCAAATTATTCTCTTCAACTCGATTTTGTAAATCTCGATACAGCCATCAACGAATTTTCTGAATGCATCGTAACTGTCTTCGTAAATGGATTTATTCGTCGCTTCATTGTGATTGTAGAATAGAAGATAGTCGGGAAGAGAGAGTTCTGGTTGAGCGGTTTTGAGATGGCTTGCTAGGGTATTTAGTGAGTCCAAATGCGGTTGCAATTGCGGGTCGGATCTGAGGGCGTTTGCAGCATTAGTGTAGCCTATAGTTTGCAATAAACATTAAATAAATATATATATGTGTAAATGGAATCTATGGGACCTCTGTTTCGTAAGTAATTTTCAACGGCAACATCAACTTTTCCTGCTTCTGTCATTGCCAAATGGCAGATAGGGGATCAGACAACTCACAAGATATAATAAATTGAATAAACTTTGATCTACACGAGGGACATTTAATTATAAAGAAGTATTTTGTTTTTATTGAAATCATTCTTGTGGTTCGGCAGTTGTGAAAGCTTCTTTCTTTGCAGCGGCTCTTTGGAGTTTGCGCTCTCTGGCTGCTTTCGACTTGACACGGTGAGCTTCGGCTTGGTCCCTATTGAGATAATAATCCATTAAAATCAATCACATGAGAAAAAAACAAATTCCATCAACATACGCAATCAATTTAGCACGAAGTTTCTCAGCCTTGGCCTTATGAATGTATTCCATCAAAACACGCTTGTTCTTAAACACATTACCCTTCGATTTCAAGTACAATTGGTGGTACATGTGTTTATCGATTTTACCGGATTCTCGGTATTTCTTCAATAATCGACGCAAGACTCGTTGACGACGCATCCACAAAACAGCAGTTGGCATACGAGCATCAGCCGTACCGTGACGTTTACCGGTTCCAGTGTGACGTCCCTTTCGTTTAGCGGCAAGCAATTCTCGGACACGGTAACGAGAGTGAATTGCTTGGGGCTTTTTAATGATCAATCCGTCTTTGGCGAGCTTGCGGATGTTTTGACCTGTGTTGCAAATCGTCACACTTTAGTGTTATCTTGCATCGATGATTTTTTTTGCAATGACTTACGAGAGTTGGCCGTGGAGATTTCGTTGACTTCATTTGGGTCCAACCAAATTTTTCTTTTTCCGCATTTAAGAACGGCGGCAGCGAGTCTCTTTTGGGTAGTAAGATTGACCCTACATTCCAAGTGATAAGAAAAATAATCTCAAGAAATTTTTGAAAAATATAGAGGGAATTTGCTGGTGATTTCGAAGGTTGTTATCCACTGAAAAGGAGTTTCTTCCTCTATTTATTCACGCACAATCACTCTACAACTCTGACCGGAATTTCCACCCTCAGACTTCGAATAAGATTTAAAAGTTGCCGAGGAAAACAGAGAATGCTAAAGATAAATGAATATAACGCAAAAGGGAATAAATACATTTCTGCGATGAGCTTTCTTGTGGAATTCGCTAACACCTGTCAACAATAGAAAAGAAAAAAAAAAAGGAAGGCTTGTGGAACCAGTTCTGGGGCTTATATAATGTCAACATTCATGGAAACAGTCGCTGTTTCTCGCGTTATCAATTCCGTGATTGTTCCCCATTTATTGGTATTTTCTTTCTGGGAGAAAGCGTTGTTAAATCGCAAAATGGGCGAACACTTCAGATACGATCTAATGTGAATGCCGACTGGAGGGAATGAGGTTATGCCATCCAGTAACTGGAAAAACAAGGAATTTATCGTATGGTATAAATTTATGATTTCGTCGGTGTTTATAAGAAAGAACAGAACTATTGGGTTAAACGCAGGAAGGATTGTATTCGGAATTGTATTGAATTGGTTCCAAAATCGTGGACGGTTGTGTGGTGTGCAGTTTGTATGCAATGGTGCGGTTCTGAAGAGTGTCATTGTCCCTTTTCAGCATTTGGAACGTATTTAAACAATGCTAATCCGGTTGCAATGAGTAAGCTCTTTTTGTTTCTGTGTTGTGATTTATAATTTTATCTGCTGAAAGCCTGAAAAATACAATTTATGTTGATTTTTAAACAGTTAATTTTTCTCCAGTTCCTCCTTATAATCAGAGAATCATGCTTTCCCTGCAAAGTAATGCTAAGGAAATATCAGAAACGTTGACTGCAAATGATTGAAGAAGAGTACGTCAGACTCGGAAGGAAGGAAACAAGTGCAGGAGTTCTCTACTTTGGGTTCGTTAAAGAAGTTGGGATACTGGAAGCCAGGTTCTACTGCAGGAGTGGATGCAAGTAGTACTGAATGTATAAAGTCTGAGTAGTCATTCGTCCATGAACAAAAAAAATAGAACATTTTATTATTTTAACTACACCGTGTTCATCCAATTTTCATCTCGTAGCCTGTTTCTTAAAACTAAACGGCTTCCTCGTCGGTGCAAACTCTCCCAACTTTCTCCCAACCATTTCCTCTCGCACCAACAGCGGGATGTAATCTTTTCCGTTATGTATTAGGAATCTCTTGTTTACGAATGACGGCATTATCGTACATGATCGCGCCATGGTTTTTATCGCTTCGTTAGGGCCGATTTGCGGGAATTGGATAAAGTAGGGGCCTTTCCATGCTGACCGAACCATTGTTTATGTTGAATTTGTTGATTTGATGTGATTATATAAGCGCGAGGGATGGGATTTGTTTATGTTGATTCGAAACGAGTCGAAATTCAGCAAAATGTCGAGTTTTGCAAAGGAAACGGAAATTTACTTTGACAGCTGCCTTTTTAATTTATTGAAAAGCAACAGTGAATTTCTCAGCTTCTTTTTTCTTTACATCTCTATGCTCAGAATACAACGTCACAATATCCTTTTCCTTGCACGTCTTCGAGCACACAAAACATTCCTGAGACTTATATACAAACTTGCTCATGCATTCCCCGCAAACGACGTGTCCGCATTTCTTGGAGACTACGGAAATAGAAGAAAATATTTAGAAATGAACCAATTAGTCTGAAAGATTCTTATCGAGTTGACAAATTTACATTGCAATTTTAAGTTGTTCGATAGCGACTTCATGCACGCAGGACATTCATACAGTACTTTTTGCGGCGTTGATCCCTTGGATTCCGTGAATATGATGGGTGTGAGTTTCTTCAGTCTATTCAAATAAAACGACAAAGAAAGAATTCAGCGAATCAGTATTGAAAAGAAGAAATCAAAACACTAACCCGCTGGCGTGATATGGTTCAGAAGCAGTACATACAATCTCATTCTTTGGTAACTCTAACACAGTCGGTTTAGCATCTGGAGTTAACGAAGGAACCCAAAAACTTGGTAATTCCGACTCTACCAAAAAAGAAGAATAAATTTTAAAATAAAACCATCAATATGTATCAAAATATTTATACTTTTCTCTACAACATCTTTCTCCAATATTCCACCGTACAATTGCGTCTTCTCAAAATCTTTAATTTTCTTCTCGCGTTCTTTCTCCATCCGTTCGAATTCTTCAGCTTCCAGTCTAGTTGCTTGCGAAACGACCAAATTCTGTTTGCGTTGAATCTCTTGTTTCTGTGCATACATATTTTCATATATGCATTCTTTGCAGGATATGTGTCCCTTTGAACTATACAAACACAAAATTTATTAACTATTATCAAAAAAGATATGGCAGGAAGGGTATTTACCAGCTGAGAGGAGTACGAGCTTTCGACAGACATAGGTAACAAGCGTCAAAGTCTCGAAGGGATTCTTTTCCGAGCCGTTGTTTTTGGGTTCCGTACTTTAGTCGTTCTCGTTCAGCGTGCGTAAAAACAGAACTTGCGGTGTTGTTCTTTGAGTGTCTAACAAGGACGAAAAGATGGTTAGTGCTCAAAATTCAAAATTTGTTGAAATTCAAATTTCACCTTGACATGGTGAATGGCGACGAAATGGAAACGATTATCTTTTTAGAATCGCATATTGAATCTGTTCTAATGCTGTTGAAAACTAATTATAACGTTAAACGTTTGCATTATTACTTACTCAAATCATTGCGAATCTCAAAATAATGCAATTTTATCGACATTTGAAAATCAAAGCTATAAATGACAGCGATTTCACAAAACAGACAGCGGTTATAATACAATCAGTATAAAAAGCAACGAATTGCCAGTGGATCTGTGTTTGAGCCTTTTATGGTCCTAAGCAAAGTCACACATTCTCAAAATGCTCTCATTTCGACGAAAAAAAGAAATCCCCATATTCTTTCACCAAAACGAATCCACAAAAACAATTTCCATCGCAATAAAATCTAAACTCACATACCCCGATGTTTTACAAGTCGTTACATCCCCCGGCTCGCCGTTTTACGGGTTGGGATTAGATGATATTGCATGTTTGGCCAGTGAAGTCGGTGCGACGTCTCCCCAGGGTAAAACTCTGACGATGAGTGATAATCTTGATGATGTAGTGAAAGGAAGAGCGAAACTTTGGGTTATTGTAAGTTTTACACACAAAATTCAAGAATTTCAATTTTTCCGTGTTTTTTGAATTTACTTTTAATATGCAAAATAGGCAAAGAAGCAGTTGGTAATTGAGTATATCAACGATTCGTCGGAGGTTAAAAACATAAAAATTCGAATATGGCCTTCGGATATTACACCTTACAACGTTCTGGATTTGGCTTGTAAAACTGCCGTAGTTGACTCGACTGTCTGTGAACTTTACGGTTACGATTTGGAGAAGACTTATTCTGTTAATATCACCGTCGGTGTTAATCTGAGGGAGCTAATTAATCGCGGGTGGACGTTTGAGTTGCGACATAACGAATCCTCTTCAAATACGGTAAATCAACAAGATTATCAACATTTATTTACTGATTTCTAATTTTAATCTTTGTTTTAGACTGCAGTGATTGAAAACATGAGCAGATTGATTATCGAAGCAAAGAACGATTACAAAACTACTGGATCCAGTGCCGTGATCGATGCGTTGTATGCCTCATTGCTAGACCAAGCGTTCAGTAAATCACCTCACGAACACCTCTGGGCGATTTTAGCCGCAATTTCAGTATCCTTCGAACCATTCACCTTGGACGACCTGTCGATTTTTTTAAACATCCCTATCGAGCAATTATTTGAAGCCTTCAACTCTTTAAAGAATATTGTCTGTGTACGACTGGATGTAATTGCTTTTGTGGACGAATCGATTCAAGATTTCATTACGGATTCCAGCCGATGTATTGATTTGCGATTCTTAATAAACAAACTCCAAGCGCACGCAAAATTAGGAATGTACTGCATAGAGCTAATGGACCGACAATTAGCTCAACAAACAGCGAAACTTTTACACGCCACGGCATCAGAAACGATAATTGTCCCACCAGCCGTTCGATACGCCGCGATTTACTTTTGGAAACATTTCCAATCATCGAATTTCGCAAAGGGGATATTCGATATCGCCAAAATAGAAATATGTATGGTTGATAATTACTTTTCGTGGACGCAGGTTTTAGCGTTGGTTAAAGCGACGAAAGTTGTGCCGGAAGTTGCGGAGGGGATGATGAGTTTTTGTAAATCGCGGAATTTGATTGATGAGTTGGCGATATCCAGTGCGATATTTAAAAATTATGCGGGAAGTTTGACGACGTATAAAGTTCCGGGTGCTACGTTGTTTCCGTTTTCGAATACTGATCATAATTTGAAATGGTGCTTTAATGATATTGTTCCGAGGAGTGGAAGTAGGGTGAACTTGAAGGTATTTTTATCCCAAATCGAAAGTTTAGTGAAGTTGTATCTGATTAATTAATAAAATCTGTATTTTGAAGGTGATTATGGACGAAAATATCAAACTTCATTTTGGACACGACATCATTAGGAATACGGATACAACTTTCAGCGAATTACCGTTGATTCAGATAAAATCACACGAAACCTTTAGCACTTTCCAGGTGAACTAAAAAATTACAGTTCATCACGAAATAAGTTTGAAATTTACAATATTCCTTTTCACAGAACCTTCTTACCCACAGTCTCCAATTAATCCCCGGAAAATTCCGAATCTGGAAAATGACCGCTCGACAAAACAAAACAGTCCGACCAGACGTACTCATGACCGCCAGCGATTCTCACAAGTCAATGGAACAACTAAGATCTGAAATTGCGAGTTCCGGACGATATTTGTGGTTTTATATTGAATTACCGGATATTGAAAATTCACCGATTCCACCAAAAATAACGCTTGATTCGAATGCTGTGAATGTTTTTCTGAGTGGTGAAAGTGACTGGTTTATTATTTTTGTTAGATTTTATGATCCTAGCACGAATACGATAGAGTATGTGGTATTTTATTTTATTTTTCCGAATACAAATGTTGATGCAATTCCTTTTTGTTTAGATCACTAGGTAAAGTGACAATCTACTCGAAAAAAATGAAAATAGGTGGCATCGTTCCACTTATACTAGCAAGAAAAGGGTTGCCACCCGGAACCAATCTGAAAATCTACGAAGAAGTTAAACCGTCTATGATTGATTTGTTGAAACAAGTAAAAACTTTTCTCGATCATGAGTTGGGGTGTGGAGATTTGTTGTGTGCGGAGGTGGAGAGGGAGGAAAATGCGGTGAAAGTGAGGAGTATTCCGGAATATTTTCAAACTTTGCCGTCTTTTTGAGAAAATTTGCCGATGTGCTGTAATTTACTTAATATATGATCTAGTTTTGCGGGTAACATTAAGAAGAATAAAAAAAAGGAGTTGGATTGCCCAGTCCGAACCCACCAACTATTTTTTCTTTTGGGAATTCTCTGATGTCTGAAATCTGTTTGTCGTTACATCATTTTTTAGCATATGTTCTCAATATAGATTTTTTCATCGTTAAATATTAATTTATTCAAAACAAAAATTTTGCAATTAAAAATTGAAACATTCGAAAAAGAAAGTTTTCTAAAGTGTATATAATTCAAAAGGTAAAGAATTTTCCAAATCGCCGGAAAGATTTATCTTTATCGTCTTTATCCAATTCTTTTTCTTCTTCCTCCGCTGCTTGCAACGCCAATCTTACCATCCACTCATACTCTGGATCCAACAAAGTCGGAGTATTTACATCCTCCCTTGTTCGACTTAGTGGCGGTATAGCAATAACCGGAGATTTCCCGGATTTAGAAGAAATCGGACTATTCGACATTGACATTCCGAGTGGATTCGAACTCGAACTAGGTTGAGTGGAAATAACAAGCGATCTGGGTGTATCTTGTATTCGGACTGGAAGTTCGCTTGTGTTTGTTTCGGATTGGTCGAATATTTTTGAATCGCGTTGAGCTGAGATTGATACTCGGGAGTTTGTTTCTGTTAGTGAAGAAATGTCGGAAGTTTTGCTTATTGGAACTGTATTTGATGGCAGTTCGAGGTCATTGCTTTCGGTAGATTGGATTTTCGGTGCTTCCGATGATTTAGTATTAATGGGACTATGCAAGATACTCTCTGAACTCCCAGGACGTGAGTCAGAAACGATAGGTTCGATTTCTCCAATATTTGCGGCATATTTCAGTGCTTCGTCGGATTTTTTTGTCTTTTTCGGCGGAACAGAGTAAGATACCCCCGCTTCAACGTCATCATTAATCGTAGCCATAAGCGCCGAAGGAACTAAGGAAACATGAGCCGGTGTGCTGCTAATTTCCACATTTTCTTTTACTTTCAAAATCGATGTTGGTTTTCCTTCCTCTTCATCTTCCTCCCGAATATTCACAACCATGAATTGTTGTCGTGAATTCAAACTCGATTGTCGCCGACCGCGAGAGGAGGATAAAAGTCTTTTGACGTTATCGAAATACGAAACACCTGCATCGGCTCCATCGTTAATTCGTTCCATTAATGGAGTCGGTTTAACTTCGACATTTTTCAGTTTTTGGTATCGCTTGCTGCTATTATCGCTCCCTGAAGATCCGGAAATCGGTGTACTTGTTGTTCTTGTTAATAAACTTGCGGTTGCACTACTTCCACTTCGACGTTTTGGTGATTTTGAAGACGATGAGAGTGAGGGAATTGGATGTAATGGTGTTTGTTCTTGTGGTTCTGGTTCGTGAAGGTTTGATGCTGTTTCTTCTGGTTCTTTTTTGTTGCGGAAGAGATATGCGCAGGCGATGATGAATGCGGCGATTGCTGCGAGGACTGCTATGATCATAATTACAATTAGCGCTATTTGGGAGGCTAGAATACCGGATGCGTCGCTATTGGGATTATTGGTTGATGTTGCGGACGCCGTGAGTCTCGTTGTCGTCACTGTGCGTGGGATTTGTGATGCTTGGGATGTGATCGATGCTATCAAATTGATTTGTGTTGTTCTCGATAGAGCACTGTTTGTTGAATCTGGATTTATTGTCAAAGTGGGGTTTAAGTTGGCGGGGGAAATTGTTGGAAATGAAATTGTAATTGTGTTTGTAGGTGTTTTGTTGTCCACGGAATTTGACGAAGAAATGTCGAATAAAGACGTATCAGAGTTTACGACAGAGTAAGTAGTTACAGAATTGGGTGGATTACTGTTGTCCAAGAAACTTGTGATGGCCCTGACAGGTTTATCGGAAGCGTCAGAAAATGATGGCGTGGTGTAATATTGCGGAGTTGTAAAAATTTTTTGTGAATGTCGTTTAGTGAAAGTAATTCGAGGGGAGGATTTAGACGGACGACGCAGATGCCGAGGAATTAGAGTCGAATTTGTTCTGTGATTTGAGGAATCAGCAAATGTATAGGAAAACAAGGAGAGAACATAGATGTAAATAAGGAAATGCATTGTGATTTCGTTGTGGTGCGATGTTAATCACAGAAACAATTGCAACTTGTTTCAAAAAAAACGCAAAACAGGTGCGCCCAGTTTATAGTCACACAAAGAGACATTTTTTATTCTCCGCTTCAACACAGCGTGGATTGCGAAAAATGGGTACGGATTTTGTTATAATTGTCGCAGGTTTATTGATGTTTTGTAATAATTGTTAGCAACGGCATCAGAATCTTCTCTCACCGGCAACTCTTCGCTGCTTCCTACAATATCACCTGCTTCTGAGTCTTCTTCGATAGCTTCCTCATCAAAAGAAAAGCAATCTGATCAAACGAATATTGGCGCATTAGTTATAGCCGTCGCATTCTTGAGCACGGTTGTGGTTGGATTACTCATACTATTTGCGCTTTACTACTTTCGCAAACGATATTTAAAAAAGAAAAATAACGCATTGCTGTCGAAGAACGATAATGAAAGCATTTCACGACGCTCAGAAACAGATGAATTCTTGGCACAAAAGTTGGAATCTTCGAAGGACGGCTCTCGTGCAGGCACATTGGAGAAAGGCGGAGTTTACAAGTCCCGCGAATCGGCATTTAATTATAGCTATATTGCGTTGTCTGGCGTTCCAAGTACAGCGATTTCCACCGAGAACACTTTAAACTATTACCCACCTTCCAATCGAAATTCTGGAACACTGCCCAAAGCGCGCTCATTCTCTTCTCTGCCTCGAAAGCTGAATAACTTTGAGATAGATTACCCCATTGCTCCTATTTCCCCGTATGGCGATACCACTGCTTTTTCAACTTTAGATTCGCAGAAAACCTTCAATACCTCCTCTTCCCTTTACACGCACGCTACAAACTTAAATAGCCGTGCCCACGATAGAATTTTTCATATGAATGATATGAGCCCGATTAGTCCCATTTACAGCACCATTCAGCGCAGTTACACTGAAAGTCAAGTTGGAACGATTGCACGGGATCGAAACAGAATCTCTGTCATCAGCGGCGAAGAAATTAAACAGTTGCCGAAATCAATTAATGAAGAGTCGATAGTAGTAGAAAAGCCCGATGGTGGGTTTGATGCGAAAGATCAGTCCAACACATTGGAAAGTGTCGGAAAGCGTCCCAATCGAGGATTTGTCCTCATCCCACCAAAGCCCGTTATTCCCGAAGTTGAACCTGTTTCTCCACTAACTCAAAGCTTGGAGGTAAACAGTATTTCGTTGCTGGCGAATCAATTAGCTGAGATGGAGGAGCTGGAGAGAAAGAGGACAAATCGATTACAGACAGTGATGCCTCCGAAAAGGGATTCAACACTTCATTCACCCGTCGAAGATTTGCAATATATTCTCAAAGCTCGAAAGCAGTCGACCGTTTCGCTTCCAGATTCGACTCAATATCGAAATCAGCAAACCTCTGCCTTACCGTCTCCGGTCAATTCAACAAATATATCAACCCTAGACACGTTCTCTATTTCTTCACTTTATGGAAACCGCAACACAGAATTGTCAACATTGCCCCCAGCACAAAGTAATCAACCGCCCCTGTTCCAACGACCAAGATCGTCAAGCGCACCTGCACCTCCACGACCAAAGCGAAACCCACAACGAAGCATGTTTAGACAACAAACAGCCAACAGCAGTGACAAAAGCGATAAAAGCTACACAACCTACGAACCATCGGACACGGAATCGATCGACTCATATTCAACAAACGATTTGAGTGATTATATCAACGTAAACACGTCGCCGCCGCCTAACACTAATAACCCACTTCCAGTGCAGAGGATAGATACAGGTTCCACTTCGCTGGGAGGAGCGTCTCTTCCATCCTTGGCATTGTCGGACTCGCTTTCACCTTACGAGAGTCCAGTTTCACCAATCAACAACGCAATGTCGTCGACGGAGGCTGTTGAGAATCTGGTTGCGGAAGCTGTAGAAAAATTGGCGTTAGCGGATGAGAGCACCGAACCGCTTTCGGAAGAAGGAAACGGATCAAAGGAAGACGAGGAGCCATTCGTCACAAAATCGAGCGTGTCAGAAAAACATTTTTCTACAATGTCAAATGATACTGTACTTCATTCACCTCTGGGAAATCGAGAAATATCCACGCCGGAAGGAGATGAGATATCAGAGCGTTCAATGTCAAGGGAAGAAGATTCTCCGTCACGAGCGTTGTCATACGTTTCGCTGGCGGATACCGATGCCATTTCGTTATTACGATTCAGTAAAGAATACGATCCGAAGTTTGATACTCAATCGGTGAAGAGTTTCCCAGAAAGTGATATCACGTCCGAATTTGAATTTGAAGCGTCAGAGAAATTAGATGCGTTTTTCACGGCTGTATTAAATCCACAGTCGAATCCTACGAGTACAGCAGCGTCACCGTCGTTAAAGTCTGTTGATAAAGATGCAGTGTATTTTGGAGAAGAAAGTCGATGATTTCGAGCGGGGTTGTTTGTAGTTTTGAAAAAATCATTCAATTTTTTTTTTTTTGGGTTATAGAATCTCCACAATTTTTTGCTTTTTGTATCATTTTTTTTTTTTTCTTTTGCGTTCACGGAAGTATTTTACGCTTTCCTTACCACTCAAGTTGCATCTTGTAGAGCAGATTTATTTAATTTTCTCAAAATAGACTTTAGAAAAAAAATTCAACAAACATTGGTTTCTGTTTTCATTCATGGCTGTTGGTTTTCTTTCAATAATAAACTTCTTTGAATAAGTTATCAGATTTATTGCTTGCTAGAATTCTGGGCGATTCCATAATCAGCGACAATTCAGAAAATTAAGTAAAGTTTAAGTTAGAATGTCCAAAATCTTTTCCAAAGACGTAACTTTTGACTGCAAATCAAACACAACCAGATCAGAGTATTTCTCCCGTTCTAACAACCTCTTAGTCACTTCTTGTAATTTCAAAAATTCATCTTGAAATCCAACCACTATTCCATTAACCTGCCGCTTATGGTCATCGTCGTTTTTACAGTAATGTTTAATCACATCGACAATCAATTTCCCTTCCTCAAATTCATCGTGCCATGGATTCACGGGCTCTTCTTCGAATAATGTCTCGGAATATAAGTCTATGTTCGAATCTCTTACATCGATCAATGTCGGATTAAGTAGTTTTCGCAAAAGGTATTCGATTAGTGTAAAGGATGATTGGGGATTTAATGTTGAGGGTGTTCCGGAAGATAACAAATAGTAAAGTAATCGCATTCTTGCGTCCGCAAAGGATTTGAAATTCTAGAGTGGAATGCTGTTAATCGTTTAACAGAATTAAAAACCATTGAAAAAATACCATCTGAATAAGCTTCTCTGAACGTAGATATGCTTCAAGACGAACCTCGTCGTCCTCATCATCTAATAATTCAAAGAGAATCAAACTTATCTCCAGGGCTGTTTCATCGTGCGGTTTGTGGTTGGTAATTTGCTCGACTAAATAATCAATCGCCCCAATAACAGAAATTCTGAGTGAGGGTGCCTAAATATAGCATTATTTTACAAAATTCTGAAGTTTTTAATCATTTTAAAATTTACCAAGGTCAGGTCAATGCATCTTTTCAATATATTTACCATATGACTTGAGCTGGCGTTATCATTACTCGAAAACTATACAATTTGAGTTTAAATGCGGTTAAAATCTCTTAATGACTATTTACAAACATTGGAATGTAATTTTGCCGCTAGGGGGATGGAATACATCAAAAAGTTCGAGTCCAAGATCCGAGTGTTATGCAACAATAATGCTTCGCTAAGTCTATTTATTGATTCGTTATCCACAGCGAGCTCGACTTGCAACAATAACTTTGCCGCAAGAACTTTTAATTCCAACTTTAAATTCGGCTCCGAAAACAAATCTATTAATTTGTTTTGCACCAATTTACTCATCACGTTCCTTTAATCAAACTTGAGATAAATACAAGATTTTATTCAAAATAGATTACCTGTTGTCTTCTATGAGATACTTTATTGCAACCGCTTGCACTTCGTAATTCGAATTGCTCAAGCAATCTAATATCACTTTTTCGTTCAGTTGCGTCGAATTTAATAGCACTATGGCCTGTTGCTCCAGCAGCTTCGAAGATCCGATCAAGCTTCTTGCATCCAGTCGGTCAATTTCCAGACTTCCAGAACTATTTACAACGATAGTTTGTAAATTCAAACAACTTTCCGAATCTGTGAAAAAAGTAAGAACCAAAAATTATCGGGATCGAAAATACATTCCTTGCTGGCAATAAAAGTAAAAAATCCGAATCGCTAATTCTTTGGTTACATTCGACAGATTATTCTCAAACAACCACCTCGCATTCAACAGTCCAGCCGCTATCCGATCTTTCAACTCTTCATTTAGTCCCTTCGCGTGCGCAAATCTTTTCGTTAAATAAAATATCAGCAGCAGCAAACTATGGACCGTATTCTGTTTACAAGGTTCGTTTTCAAGTTTTTTTAACAACGAGAAAATCTTTTCGGGCGCGTGTTGGGTTGGATATATTGATGCGAAAGCACGACAGCACATTTCTCGAACTTTGTATATCGGTGTCGAACAGCATTTCAGTAATATATCATGAAACGGAGATAGACACTCGTCAGTGTTTCCTGATGATTTTACTAAAAATGATGGTTTAATACATGAAACAGATACAATAAAAATTCACTAACGATACGAGAGTATGGTTAGCATTGGGTATAAACTTTCGTGCATCTGGCCCTGTGCAGAAAAAACGGTCAAACAAATCGCTTCTTGTAAAATAAGTTATTTTACTTTTTGTAGGAGATCTGACGATACTCCAAGTTCTTCCACAAGTACTGGATGCAGCATTGGGTATCGGGAAAAAAATTCGCGTCTGGAACGTTGACAAAAAATTACTTTAAATCAAGTATTTATCCACTTTTGTTGTAATACCCGTCAATCATGTTGGAAGCATCTGGTTCATGTAATGCCTGAAAATAAAATCAATCAATAAGTGTTCCTTTGCAGTTTAAAATAAGCAACAACCTTGACTCCCAAAACTTTATTAAGAATCGCACTAAACATCATGGCCGCACAATTTCTTATCGGAAACCTGGAAATAAATTTCTAACACGTTAATCAATCCTCTTTTATCCAACCTCAATCTCTTACTTTTTAGATTGGAATGCCTTTAAAATAAGTATTAACATCTTTCCCAGATATCCCCGAACAAATTGCGCCAATGACCCATCCTGGAAAATTACCCTGATTGAAAAAGAGCATTCAGACAATGTAAATTTCCCATGTATTGCTACGCACCGCAAAACGTTCAATGCGTGCACACCGGGTAAATCAAACCTCGAATTATTCGCCAAAAACGTATCAATTTCATCAAAAACGTCAAGTTTCGCAATTTCTACAAGTTTCGTTATTACATTCTCCAGTACCTTTGATTTATTCGTCGAAGATTTAACAATTCCTAGAATGCCAAGCGGTAATCCTACGAAAAGCAAATTTACAAATGTCCCATAAAGAAGACACAGTCTTTCGCAGACCTCCACTCCTTCGCGTAACAAACGCATCTTCACTAGAAACATCGAAAAGAAATTTCTCTAACCAAGATTCAGGTAATGACTTGTACTCTTTGAACGATCCTAATTTTTCACATAATGCCGTAAAAGTTTCCGAAACCGCAGTAAATGCACCTCTATGTCTAATCTAAGAATACACAAACAAAATTTAATTAAATTCCCGTTTAGAAAAGAAATAAACAAAATACCGAAACTAAAATTTGTCGGATCCATTCACCGCATCTTTCCACTTCATTCTCGTCTAAAACCCATACGCAACATACAAGACAATATAATAGATTTACCGCTTGCTTTATAGTTCGGAAAGAGGTTGTTGTAAGGATTTGGTGTGGTGGACCTTTCACTAAAAGTCTTTCGGGAACTGTCTTGGCATATTTAGGCGGAATATTCCCCTCTAAAGTTTAAATTTAACAATAAACAACATAGAATAACGTAAACTTTGATCAATAATGTTACCAGGAGAATCATCGGATAAAACGTCAAGCGCTACGACACAGCAAGACTCACAAAGCGGCACGAGAGATTTTAAAATCGGCCGGATGACGTTTGCCCTCTCTTTCGTATTTTTAATATCCTGAAACATCAAACTGAAAGCTGTTTAAAAAATCAAATGCATCATGATGTTTTGAAATCATTCTACCTTAATGATAGTAAGAATCCATGAAAAGGATATTCATACGAAGAAATCAACGGCTCCGAATTTAATTTATCAGCTCGTTCGTTTAAAATATAAATCATCTGATTCAAGAAATACTCTACAGAAATATAAATAAATGGATAAAGTTTTTTTAAAAAAAATTAACTCCCTAAACCTTCCGGTCCACCAACTTTATTGATTTTCACATCGAGTCCGAAATTGAAGAATATCTGTTTTTCGAGTACCGCTTTCAAAAATATTAATCGTAAAAGAGATGCGCCGCATTCCGTCGTAGAGGACCTGATTCTGGATATCTGCAAACCAACCAAGATTAGTCGATGCTCACTCATTCTTCAACAGAAAAACCCGGCCCCGACTTACCATTCGAATCCCAACTCTTAACAGTTCCTCATCCCCATACCACTCCAAATGCTTTAAAATATCAAACGCCAAGTTCCTGTTCGATTCGTACTTATCCGTAACAATTATCGAAACCAGCGCATCAAACAATTCCTTCCCATTAGTCAAGCCAAAGAATAAACCCGGACACAACGTTTTTAATTGGTTAATGAATTCCTTCTTTTGCTTTTTGAATTCAAGTTGTTCGGTTTCTTGGATTGATTTTAGGAATGTGAGGTAAAGGGTTGTTTTTTGGTATTTGGATGTGGGGTATAATGATTGAACCTAGATGGAAAAACTTTAGTTTAGACTTGAAAGTTTAAATTTATCTTACGATAGTTTGATTCCATCGTTCCCACCAAGAGACTTTCCATTTCAACCATTTTTCCAAGTCTACAGATTCAAATTCGTCTTCTAAATTACTCAATTCTCTGACGTTATTGAATATTGTTTTCCGGATCCGAGAAACGAGTTTCTTGAAAGGAGATTGACTTAAAATTATCAGCAAGTAAAATTTTAAAATTTATGGTAGCGGAAACGGGGATATTACATTTTCATTCGACCTTCAGATGTTTCGCAATCGCTGATATCTTTGATCCAATCTTCTAAAATCAAAAATTCGATTTTCTTCAATTCGCTCGTTTCTTTAAATGATTCTGCGATAAACTCAAACAATTGGAAAGACGTCTGCAACGTAAGCGATAAATACGGTATGACCGATTCTTGAAAAAAAACAAAACAGAATTCAGTGTAAAAATAACCAATATATTTCATTTTAAAGGATCCTACCGTAAATCGAGTCCAAGAATTCATCTAACCCAGCTCTCTTAATCGCAGTCAAGGTAGCCAGCACTGCTTTAGCGTTTGGATTCGACAAAAGAACGTTTCTCCATACTTCTTCAACGACATCTTGTTCAATCACTCCTTTTTCGACATGGCTCAGTTTGGATAATAACTCTACGCCTGCCGATTGCACATCGTCATTTTCTGAGAGCACGAGAGTAGCAATTTTCGAGGTGTATGTCTGTGGGGTGAGGAACGGAATGTATTGTTGAAGAAATAACAGGATTCGTTGTGTCAGCGTATATTCGTATCTTTTCAAATGAATCAATTTAAAGAATATTTGAAACTCAAGAGTCATACCCAATCTTATTGAAACATCTGATAACATTTTCGGTCTCTAAAAGTTCCAAACAAGTGACTACACCAACAGCATCCAATTTTGAAAGCAGGATGGTTAATAAATCGTATTTTTTCGAAGCAGTATCCGGTAAATTAATTACAGGTCGTAAAATATCGAACAGAATCGGTTTAGGAGTATACGTGATCTGAGATAAACGATGAACAAATGAGGAATTCTCTCAAACGATCATGGGCAGATCATACCAAACTTCCAAATGTCTCCTTCAAATTCATCTTTATAGATCCACCCATTTCCCAATTTCCCAAAATCCACTTTACGATCAACTCCAAATCTCCACGTACCAAAATACTTTCATCGGCAATAATTGCTGCGACGGTTAAAAGTCGATATACAACCTCAAAGTATAGCAATCTATCAAACTCCACGCCGCCATCGTATATTGATTTTAATTTCGGAAAGATTGATTGGAATAGCGGGATGTTTAATTGGTGGTGTTGTGGGAGAAGAATTAGAATTGCACGGGTCGCGGCGAGAATGCAGAAATTTGCGTTATTATTTGATGTGATTATTGACGTTATTTTGAAAGTAGTTTTGGGGAGATCTGAAGGGGGACAAGTGCCGCTGTCGAAGAACATGAATAATAGATTGTTCAAGGTGCCATCGTTGTTGAAGTTGTTTAGGGGAATCAAAGTTTTCACAAAGTCTAATGCAGATAGCAGTTTAGCGTCGTTGGAGTTTTCATTGTGAATGATTTGTTGAAGTTGTTGCGCAAATTTATCGTCTAAATCTTTCATGGAAAAAGAAAAATATTTTGACGCCTGGTTATGGTCAGGCAAAAGGAAATGAAGGAGTTAATGCGGAAACTATAAAAGTTAAAGATATAGACTCATTCAACTTTAACAGTGAGGCTTCCGTATAAACTGGAAAGAAATCATGAGTAACGCATCCATTTTCATTTTGTCCAAGTGGAAAACATAGAAAGATCACCAAACTATACATTCTGCACTGGCAAAAAAATAAAACAGATCAAAAATCAACCCAGGATTTCTCTGTTCAAAATCCTATCGTGAATCCGGACCATGAATGAAAACAAAAGGTTCAATCAACACTGGCTGAACTGAAGTACTGGTCCCGAAAATGAACCTCGTATACCTCTTTAACACCTAGATATGCATATGCGACCAATTTTTCCTATTCTGCTCTTTTTCAAATGTAGTCTTTTCATAATTATAAACTCATAATCGGAACCTGTCCTTTACACCAAATTCCTGCTACAGCCGAAATTTCCGCATAAATACACAATCTACACATCTCCAATCACCATCTTCAAATCTTTTGTCAAACTTTACCAATCTGAACAAAAAAGATCGCGTTAATCTTGTATCACACAAATAAGAACACCACCGAAATGGACCCGAGGGGACTTTTTATCTTCTCCCCCGACGAAACAATTCAACCGACATTTCCTGCTGGTGTTTACATAAACCAACAACAAACTCCGACACAAGCGAATTTTCAATTTAATCACCAACCGAATTTTTCACTTCTCGGTAATTTGAATGTGAACGCCCAACGAGGTCAGTCTGAGTCAAATTCAGAATTTGGAGTTGAAATCGGGTCGGGAATTCATTCAGATAGAAATAATTTGAATACACCGTCATTGAACCCATCAGCACCGTTTTTATCAGTGACTAAAACTCGACATGGGTGTTTTGCTTGTGATCGATGTTATATTAAAAAAATCAAATGGTTTGTTATTTTATAGTAAATTATTTCTTTTATAGATTTATAATTGCATTTTATTTTTAAATTTTTTTGGTTGCTTGGTTGTTTGGAAATTTTAGTGACGTAACGAAACCGAAATGCTCAAATTGTGTAGCGAAGAATACACCGTGTACGTTTAAAAGACCACACGATCCGAATTTCGGGTCGCATAAGAATAAAAATATCGCTGCGAAACAATCATTCATCGAGAAGCCCGCCAAACGAACAAAATCCGCCGCATCATCATCTTCAACTTCATCAACTCCACCAGCAACGTTCCCGTACCCATCAACTTCCTCAAATTTGTTAACACCACTAACATACCCGTACCCGTCATTTTCGTCAATATATCTAAACATACCTTTACAAACACCAATGTTTGAGACTCCGAGTTTCAGTCCGAGTTTTTATCAACCGTCAATGTCATCAGAGACGCTTCCATACCCACCAAACGTAATAGACGAACTCGTATGGGGATTTTTCACGAATAACGTGTGGCCGATAAACGTAGTGCATCCGAAAACATACCTTACAAATCGATACAAACACTCGAGGAGTTTGTTGTATGCGGTTTGTGCTATTGGTGCGTTGAATACGGCGATTGGGGCGCAGATTTCTGGTGAGAGTGAACCGCCTGGAGAGGCGTTGTTTAAACTTGGAATGGGAAGTTTGGATATTGAGAATCCGACGTTGGATGACGCTTGTAGTGTTTGGTTGTTGAATTACTTTGCAAGTAAAACTGGGAAAGGTTTTAAATTTCAGTTTGCGATGATAAGATTGATAAATTTTGTAATTTTATTTTGAAATTACTGGTATAGTAAATACAGTGATTTACCTTGTTAGTGTTTGGACGAATATGGCCAAAAAAATGCGGTTACATGTTGATCCGGATATTCCTGGTTCAACTGCACACGGGAAATCTTGGAATTTAATACAAAAGGAGGCTTTTCGGAGGTTATACTGGTCCTGCGCGGCAATAGGGTTATTTACAGTTGCGAACCCATCTACGAAACATCCGTTACCTGACCACGTTTGGTTATCACTGACGGAAGATATGTACCATGGTCCACCACATTATCGACCGATTCAGAGTATAACAGAATTATGTGATATTAATTCTGTTGCGGATGAAGCGGGTGGGATGTTGAATCTTGTTCGAACATTGCCGGTGTTTTTGAAATCGGTAAATTCTGTGTTTGATTTGGCGGTGGATTTGAAAGTTAAGGAAGTTCAAAATGTTTTGGATTCGTGGGAGACAAGGATTAGAGCGGTGTCGCCGTTAATGAAGATTCAGCCGATTTCAAGGTCGCAGTGGACGGGAATTTATTTGCATATGACGAAACATAATTTGACGTTGTTGGCGCATAGATATTTGTTGGTTCGATACCTAGAAATTTATTTCAAGAAGAATAAGTGAGATCATTTTTTGCTAGTGATAGCATGGTATTCTTAACTTTTACATGGTTTATAGCCCGGTCGAAACCCCGCCACCAAACAGAGGGTCAAGATTAATTGATATGCCTTCTCCCCAGACACCGGAGAGTATTCCGGAAATACATGGAACTGAATACACATTCATTGACGAAGCGACAATGAGGACTAGCCTGGAAACTGAAGCATTCCTCGCATGCAACTCAGCGTCCAACTCTGTTCTCGCGATTCTCAAAGAGATTGTACAAAAATACGACCGTGGTTTTGAGAATGCATCACTGGAATTATCGATATGTTTGGGACAATTGTGTGTGTTTTTAGGAGTCATGACGCAGCATGCGAGTAACCCAGAAGAACAACAAGAGTATGTTGATAAGTATTATTTTGCAAAGGAGATGTTACGGCGGTTGACGGCACGGGTATACAAGATTGCAGCGTGGATGGTGAAGGCGTTGGATGAGATTGAAGTGACGGGGTGGGTTAGGAAAAAGGATACGTTGTTTAAGATTTTTTCGTGGGATGTTGGGTCGGATTTAGATGATATGCTTGATGGTGATGCTGAACCCTTCTTTAAGCATATGTAATTGCTGTTAATGTTGGCAATTTATGATACATATTTTAATGTAGTATCCATATCTGTACATGTGTAAAAATTTATTGCGTTCCTGATCCACAATTACAAATTTTAAACGAATCATCGATGGTAGAATCAAAAGATCTACGTGATTTCTATAAGAAAGGGGTGATTTTACGAGCCCTGAACACAGCTCAAATCTATTTGGAACGACTACATAATTGGAAAGAAACCAAACGATCGCGACAGACAATCATAAATTCAACATATGAATTGTATGTACTGAAACAAAAAACAAAAACGCCGCAGCAACACATGAACAGTAAATACAACGGAAGTGACACAAAGAAAGTGACAATCTCCGAGATTTGATGGAGCGTCCGAACACAGCGGAAGTAGAGAGAGGGCCTGCTGTGACGCAAGAATTGCGCACCCAGGATCATCTCTCGAACCATGGCCAAGGCTTCCTGAACCCTGACGATATTTTATCGGCGTTTTCTGTTTATCCGCAATCCACGTTATCCAAAAGCGCTCCTCCACAATTCTCTTCTGTCCAGCAATCCTCGGTTTTCACTTTTCCCAATGTTGCGTCGACAATGGCTTTGGAACCTGAAGTAAATGCTGTGGTCCGATCCGGAAACAGAAATTTCCGTTCTGGCTCTTTCTCTTCAACTTCCACAACTGGTTCGGAAAACACACGCGATTCATCGTCACCAACTATTTCACAAATTTCTGTTTTTAAACCGCCAACTACAGTAAGAGCGAGGCACGGGAGCTTTGCATGTGATCGATGTTATAGAAAGAAGGTTAAATGGTTTGTTAATCAGCCAGATTATTTTAGACAAATAATTATAAACTATTTCTCTCGTTTATCAGTGACGCTTCGCAACCGAAATGCTCAAACTGTGTGGCGAAAAAATCTGATTGTACGTATGACCGTCAAAACAATCCCGATTTTGGATCTCACCGAAGAAAGAATCTGAAATCAAAACAGGACCTGGATAGTGCGATTGAGATACTCAAACCGCCTAAATCGAAATTGAAAGTTGTTGGTGGCGACAGAACCATGTTCCCGGTCTCAGATGCCCCGTTATACCCTTCATACCCGGCCGCAAACACTACAGGCTTTAATATACCATTTAATTTTCAGTTTCCACCACTGAATCCCACCTCTTACCAACCCTCAACCTCATCAACTGACTCCACACCGTTTCCTGCCAATGTGATCGATGAACTACTGTTCGCGTTTTTTCCAAACTGCTATTGGCCAATCAATGTCGTGCATCCAAAATCATACCTGGCGAATTGGACGAGTCGTTCAAAAGGCTTGCTGTATTCGATCTGTGCTATTGGCGCAAAATTCACCGATATCGGAATTCACATTGCGAAACCAGGGGAAGCCGTTGGAGAATCCCTATTCAATTTTGCTTTAAGACACCTTAATTATGAGAACCCCACGCTTGACGATGCCTGTTGCGTTTTACTCTTAACGTATTTTGGAAATAACGCTGGGAAAGGTTTGCGATACGTTCATTTAATTTTTCTAGTTATTAAAGAAGCAATCTCTTTTTTGTTTTTTTTAAGCAAACACAATGTTTTATCTATCGAATGTTTGGAGAACGATTTCAACCAAATTGAAACTTTGGACTGATCCGGAGGACCCAACGGCAATACCGATTGCGAGGAATTGGAATCTTATACAAAAGGAAACTTTCCGAAGACTCTACTGGTCGACTACTGCCATGGGCTTACTTTCATACCCCAACCCTTCCACAAAGCGACCGTTACCAGACCACGTATGGCTATTACTAACACAAGAAATGTATCACGGAAGCCCTCAATACCGACCTGTTGAACATCTAATCGAATCATCCGACATCAGCTACATTGCAACCGAAACTGGCACAATGTTGAATCTCGTTCGCGGAATCGCAAGTTTGTGTAAACCGCCTGGTTCGGTGAACGATTTAGCGGTGGACTTGAAAGCACGGGAAGTAAGGGGTGCGTTGGATGCGTGGGGACTTCGGATTTTGATTGTTTCGCCGTTAAGTCCGTCTCCGCCGTCTTCGCGGACGCAATGGCTTGGGGTTTATGTACATATTTCGAAACATAATATCATGTTGTTGGCGCATCGGTATTTACTGGTTCGATTCCTCGAGCAGGTTGTAAAGAAGATGAGGTAAGCAAGAACAACTTTATAAAAGCATTATTCAAGCAGTGTCTTTACATTCTTTTGGATTATTTTTATTTTTTTGCACAGTCCGCAAAATGTCCAAGCGGAAAACAACATCACGGATCTACTAAATATCCTCGCACCGCAAACATCATCGTTCCAACGAGGAATAATGAACTTCGACCTCCCGTTCCTGGAAGAAACAATAACGCGGCGAAACTTGGAAGCCGAAGCGTTTCTCGCCTGTCACAAAGCATCCAACGCCGTAATCTCAATCCTCAAAGACATTGTCCTAAAATACGACCCACTCCTAGAAAACGCACACCCGTCGTTAACAATCTGTCTAATCCAGTTATGTGTATTCTTAGGCGTGTTGGCACAATACGCGGAAAGTGAAGAAAATCGACGAAAGGCGGGTGAGAATTATGCGTTTGTGAAAGTTGTGTTGAAGAATTTAGCCAATGGGAATGCCAAGGTTGCTATGAGTATGGTTAGTGCGCTAGATGAGGTTGAAGTTAAGGGGTGGGTTGCGATGAAGAATTTTTTGTTCTCGTTTTTTTCGTGGGATATTGGGGTTGATTTGAATTTTGAGAATGATTAGTGTGTGTGTGGTTTAAGGACGAGTTTGATTTTCTAAATGTAGTTGATAATTAAATCAAGTCTAATTTATATTCGGGGTCGAAATTGTAAGATCCAGATTAATTTGTTTTATATGTAAATTGTATTGCTTGATATCATAATATAACCACATGTACAAGATAAATTGGACACCCGTTTACAGACACCTGATTGCAGTATAAAACATATCGATCAGACTTTTGAGATGGGCGGAGAATAAATGCAAGGGTGCTACACAAACTACTGACGTGGCAAAAAAGAACATGAATTGGAGAACGATAATTATTTATTCCTCATTAATCGTCTGCGCTGTAAATTCTTACGCGAAAGTTTATTTCAAAGAGACTTTTGACACTGGTATTTTTATGTTGTTTATTTTTTTCTTGCGCAAGTTGATATGAATTCTGCTTGGGTAGATGATTGGGAAAAACGTTGGATACATTCAGATCATTCCAGCGGTTACGGAAGATTTAAAGTCTCTCCCGGAAACTTCTATGCGGATAAAATAAAATCTCGAGGTCAGTTCTCTACCAATTAATCTAAATTCCAAAAGACTTCTAATCTCAACCTCGATTTACAGGATTACAAACTCCAGAAGATGCAAGATATTACGCAATAGTTGCACCATTCGACGAAGAATTCGATAACTTGAATAAAACTATGGTTATTCAGTTTTCAGTGAAATTCGAGCAGGATATTGATTGTGGAGGTGGATACGTGAAATTGTTGTCGTCAGAGATCGATCCGACTGATTTTCATAGCCATATGGTTATTATTTTAGAACGTTTTTTTTTTGAGTCGTTGTATGAGTTAACCAGCGTTTGTATTATTGTTTTTTTTTTGTTTTTTTTAGCCATACAATATCAGTACGTTGGATTTGGAATAGAGTGATGCAGTTATATTAATATTCAATTTTTCGCAGTGTTTGGACCGGATATTTGTGGACCGAGTAGAATGACCCATGCTATTATCACATATCGAGGTCAAGACAAGGATAACAAAAAAGGATTCAGACCACCCGAAGATGAGCTTACTCGTAAGGATTTTCACGTTTATATTTATGACAAAAATAACGTTAATAATTCCGAGATAGACTTGTATACTTTCATCTTGTACCCGAATCAAGTAAAATATTATTTACCTTTTTTTTTTAATTGATTTTGATGATTGATTGATCGTATTTGAAAGACTTACGAAGCTTTTTTGGATCTTGAACTGAAAATCAGCGGCTCATTGCTTGAAGACTACGATTTCCTTCCACCAAAGGAAATTAAAGATGGAGACGTACAGATGCCTCCCGAATACGCTGGTAAACAAATCTCCTTTTAATTTTCTAGTTAAGGGAATTCAATCAATTCCAACACAGTTTCTGCTACGATTCCTGACCCGAATGCAAAGAAACCTGATGATTGGGATAAACCGCAGTACATTATTGATCCTGAAGCCGTGAAACCTGATGATTGGTACGATAAATCGATCAGGTTTTTGATTGATGAGTTGCTGATATGGTTTGATGTTATAGGAACGATACGGAAGATGGCGAATGGGAACATCCTAAAATTTTGAATCCGGAATACAAAGGAGATTGGATGCCAGAAGTATGTAATTTTTGAATTTACTTAATCTTTTTTAAAATATATTATTTTTAAAATGTAGCTTATTCCAAACCCGGCATACAAAGGAGAATGGGTTCGACCGTAAGTTTTTTCGATGAGAGTTTGTTATTCCATTCCCAGATTGATTTTTATATATCATTAGGATGAAACCAAACCCAGATTACTGTTCGTTAATGTTCAATTGAAAGTCGTTTGCATTCTGACCAATTTCTTTACTTTTTTTT